>JASVER010000001.1:1535216-1634187 GCA_030449065.1 Oceanodroma leucorhoa
GAAAGGGTAGTCAGGCATTGGAACAGGCTGCCCAGGGAAGTGGTGGAGTCACCATCCCTGGAGGTGTTCAAAAAACGTGTGGATGTGGCGCTTTGTGACATGGTTTAGTGGGTGTGGGTACTGGGTTGACAGTTGGACTCGATGATCTTAGAGGTCTTTTCCAACCTTAATGATTCTATGATTCTATGATTCTATGTCTGTCTGGCTCTTTGATGATGAGCCAGGCAAGACTTTGTTCCCCGTGTGTCCAACATGAGCCGACTAAAATATAATTACTTATTCTGTAAAAAGCCAAAGGTTTTACATTTAGGGTCAACAGAATAATTCTAAAATGTATAAATATGGTTCTAATTGGGTCTTCTTAACAGAGATGTTTGCAGAAATACTCAGTATTCTAAATGTTAACACAAAAATCCTCTCATATTCTTTATTCTGAACATCTGCGACAATGGCAGTTCTATTCATGACTGTTTTACCCAGAAATAAATTTAGCAGTCACTGTCCCAGAAGGGCAGCGTAATATCCTCTGTCTGAAAAATCAAAACCTGTTGTGTGATGAACTCAAGTTTACTAAATCCTGAATAATATATGTCTAGTATGCTGTCAATAGACAAGTCAAAATAGGACAGGAAAAGAGCGAATGATGCTGCTAATATGCATAGCCATTCTCTGTTGTCTGTGACTGAAATTCAATCAAATTCAGTTTTACTTTCTTGCTCTGACAGGGAGGGTTAAGCAGAAGTTGACATCTTATGCTAATCCCATAGATTTTTGTATCTGGTTTTCCAATTCAGGCAAGGCACTGATGCCTTTTAAAATAATTAATTCCCATTCGTCTGTATCTTAAGTGATTGCAAATTGGGGATCAACATAGTTACTGTGGTGTAAAGCACAACAAACCCAAATGTGATCACTTATGAGAAAGGAGAATCAGAAGCAGTGTTGTATCCTCTTTTGTAAATACATGAATACTACAGAATTCAGACTCGGATTTTGAGCGTCTTTTCTGAAGGTTTTGGTTCAGTCTTTGATAAGGATAGGGATGAACTATCTAATTTGGCTTGTGTTGTAATTTTAAAACCTAAACCTCTACTGTGAGAGAAGAAGTTGTGTTTAGTCCATGAGCAAACATCCAGTTGTTTTGCTCTCGTGCCTTTCAGTGAATCTGATTTCTTGTTCTAAAGTGATTAATATTATTCAAGGGGCTGATTCAGAAGTGTTACCATTTTTTGTTCAACACGGGAGGCTATTGGGTGGATAGTAAAGAGAAAGGGAAGATGATTCATGCCACTTATTTGGTTGCTATATCTTTTATTATTTAGCAACCCAGATCAGTCAGAGAGCTACTGGAAGTTGCACGAGGCAGCTTATAACCCATTCAAGCTTATAGGGATCATAGCAATACATTTCAGCTTTTCTATTCTAGGCTGTGATCTACAAGGGCTAGCATACAAGAACTACACAATTTTTGTTTCACTCAGAATTTTCTTGATACATTCATTAACCACTTCTGTGCTGCTCTAAATAAACTGCTTAAGTATCGTTCACATATCACTATGTGTAATCAGCTCATTTGGATAGTCATGGAAAACTCTCCATTCCTATGAGTTTGGAGTTAATCAATTCCAAAGAGATTTTATTTTACTCAGTATGTAAGAACAGCTAGTAGTTGCCAATTCTGAAATTTTCAGTAGAACTGTATTGAACAAGTTGTCTGCAACTGCAGCATGAAAATGAAAGAAAGATAAATGGAGATCTGTTTGTAAAGGATATTAAAATGAATCCATCTGGGGTCAAAGCAATCACTAAATTGATTAGACTAGACTACTTGAAGAGATTTTTCTGAATCAATAATTATTATGGAGTCATCAAATATGTATGTGTTCTTATCTGTAATTGAACCACTGTCTTATAATTTATACCAATGTGCATCAAAAGAATGCTCAAAGGATTCTAAAAAGAAAAGCTTTTTCTCCATGTTCCAGCTTATATCTAGGTGAGGTTTTCTTCCATCTAGGGCATATAAATTTCACCTGCAAGATTCAGAAGTATGATAGTGCCATTTTTTGAAGAAATAAAGACTAAATTCTACTTCCTGCATTCTTCAATTGTTGAATACAGTCAAGTACCATGGAAGAGATTCCTTTTTCTACTTCTTTTTTTTTAACCTTTGGGAATCATATTAAAATTGTGATTGAAAGTATATAGGAGCCACAAGAAAGGCTGTCCAGAGGATGAAAGAATGCAACATATTCTGCACCCTAAACATGTTTCTGTACATTCAAACTTTCTGTCTCTAAGTTATTGCCCATCAAAATCCTTCTGGGTGGCTTTTTCATTTCTGGTTCATGCTGGTCAAGTCAAAACCAATTAATTTTTCCAAATTAATGCAAGCTCTGCATCTGTTTTTTTGGTGGTGTTTTTTTTTTTTTTTTTTGTAAGAATGATCTGAGGAGTGACCAGGCTGGTTACTTGTCAGTATTACGTCTTCAGCATAAACAGTCCAAGAAGTTGTAGTCAGATTAGAACAGAAGACTGTATTACAGCAATAACACAAATATGGTTTTATCTGAGAGAATAAGACATGCTGTATATGGTGTATATGGGAAGTTTTATATTTTAAAGTTCCTTAATTTAAAATGGCACATGCAGATTTTCTTCAGCTTCTGCTTAGATCATTTTCATTTTAGTTTTTCTTTTTCTTCTTTTTTCATTCTTTTTTCCCACTTTACAATCTCATTCTTACTAATATTCTCATTGACTGTTTTTCCAGTATTATACAACTTCTGTGTGTGTATAAACAAGCAAAAATACTTCTGCCACAGTGCCTGTAAATGTCTTCATCAGCTAGTGTTCTGTCTCACAAATTCAGGACAAGATGTTTTGGAATGGTAATTTAAAAAAAAAGAATGCAACTTCTATTTTTTTCCAAATGAGAAGACAAAGTGCTTGTGTGGCAATTGCAGGACTGAATCATTTGGGTTCCAGTATTTGGAGCATCGTTTTCTAATACAAACCTAACTTAAAAAGAATAAAGTAAAAAGTGGATTACATATCATGCTGTCTTATTACCTATGTATAACAATTGTATAAGAAATTGATATTTGAGTTTCTGACATGTGAATGACCCAGTACCTGAATTATACACACTCTCCTCTAAAAAGCCTGTTGATTTTCATGTTCACAGTAAAGTAAATAATTATTTCATGCTGCAGATTAAAATTGAATTAGAGAGCAGCAAAGCCACATTTCACAATGGAAATACAGCTGGTCATGCTCCAGGGTCTCATTGAAATGAGTTGTAGACTAATATTTAATAAGAATATTAGCTTTTTTAAAAAATAAAATACAGTTCACAACGGCACTGAAGAGGTGGGAACTGATTCATGTATCCACCTGGCCATGTTGATGGACTGAATAGTTGCCTCCAGTCAGATTCCATTAAATTATCTTATACCTTCAAATGTCAGTGCCTTGTTGGAAATTAGTAGGCACATCCTCTTAGAGTCATTCAGCAAAGTGGCTAAAGAATGACCTAATAATCTGTGTGGATCTGTAAGAGGCAGACTTTGCCGGACATGGAGCAAGCATTTTGGCAAATCTCTTTCAATTATTGGTTTATATGTGCTGTGTACTCTGTCTATGCAGAGATCCAAAATCTCCAGATGTTAAGGTTGCATCTTCTGTGAAATTAAATTATGCTTATTGCATATAAGCCATAAGCCAAATATTTAGGTTTTATGTTTAGGTTTTGTGTTGTTCATCACCTAAATATTAACAAATATTTTGGAATCTTTGGTTCTAAGTAGTGCTGAATGATGAGGAATGGCCCTATTTAAAATACAGAGATAGACAAGAGTCCAGAGAGGTACCATCCTAGACGCTCACCATTTATCCAGTCCTAAAGTGGTTTTCTGTTTTGCAGAGTGAATTCCATTGAATAACATTGATTTCCTATTTCAATAAAGGGAACTGTCATCCAAATGGTGGATGAAATATTAAGGCTCTACTAGCTAATTAGATAGATAGATAGGCAGATACACAGATAAATACTGTGGAAATAAAAAACCCAATATTGTCTTATACAGACTGTATTTAATTCTGAAAACTAAATAACTGTGAGTTTAATTTTATTTATGTGGAAAATAAAATAAAATTCTTTTTAGATTTTAAGAACCATGGAAAAAATCTATTTTTACAATATTAATATATTCTGCATAACCATTGATTGCATGTGAAAACACGTAATCCATTTTATGCCCCAGTAATTCTGAAACACCTGAACTCTTCTCCCTCCACACACTACCTGAAAATTCACAAGACTAAGCATCCCTTTAGGGCTAGGAATCTATTTGCCAGTTTCAGCCCAGAGGGGATTGTAACTAGCATTGTAAAGCCCTGATGATAGTTTTGTAATGGAAAGCCTGAAATAACCTCAAGTACCGCCTCACTAATGTGATTCTATAATACATAACCAGTCTAATTTGAAACTAAGAGTCAGTTATCAAAGAATACATTTGTAGATTTAATACTGTTAACGTCTTAATTTTCCTTCTCTCTTGGATTTGAATTTGTTTCCTTTCAAATAAAATCCACTGATGAGACACCTAATGCTTTTCTACTTTAATTTTGCTGTTCTGATTCCTTTGCAGCTGTCCTCCATTGTCTTTTTATTTAACCCCCTTGCAGAGTCCTTGAAGTGAAATCGTTATGCAGATCAAAGTATAGTCATGATGTCCGAACACTTCCAACTACATTAGCCTCTTCATAAATTGATTAGGATGAGCATTGCACAGGAAATGGCTATCAACATGGCTTACATTAAGAACGGAGCTAGTGCTACAAATGTGGTGGTTGTCATCTCTCTGAGTGTACGTAAACACTTGCAGCCCTGTCAGTTCCTTAAAAGTAGTTTGAGTCTTACTAGACACTGACAGTGTTGCCATGGAGTCATACGTAGATTTCACAGCAAAGCTGAAACTGATTTCCAGATAATAGTTGACTTAGAAAACAGAGAGAAAATGAGAATGAGTAAACAAAATTCCAACTGCCTATTATTAGATTTGATACCTATTTCTTCTGTCTTTCTATATCTGTTACAGATATAATAGTGATGTGGTTTGGGAATTTGGAGTTTTTTTAGAAGGAAAAAATATAATTAAGAATTCAGAATGGGGATTATTCTTTCAAGGAAAAGAAATCAAGTGCTATACTGCATTATTCTCATTTGTGTGGAAACAGTGAGGTCTTTTAATATGTGAATCTCCTTAATGGGACTATCTTGAAATTGTGCCTCTATAGGGGATAAAAGCTCTGTTATTGCTTCATTAGCCTGCATCTAGCAGTTATGTTTCCCAAAGCAATTTGCAGCATCCTCTTCCTTTCATTGTCACATTTGATCATTTTAGAATTTGCTCTGAAGACACAAGGATTTCCTTATGTGTGAATTTCAGGGTATAAGCCAGTACATTCAATAATCCCTGTTAAGAAACTTAATCAGAATCTGGCTGACAAATGATACGATCAATGCCACACAATTAATCCATAGTAGACCTGCATAATAAACAGAAGATTACACTTTCTGTGCCGGTTAATGTCCAATAAATTCCTGCTTTACCTGAAATGTATTATTAAACATTTTTGTTATTGCTGTACTGTTACCATGGTATGATGCTTTAAAGTATGAAACACAATTTTATTGAATTTTTTGATTTCTCTTACTAGTGGCTAGCATTCAGAAGCTTCCTGCTGCATCTGTTTTAACTGACATCAATTTCCCCATGAAAGGAAGAAAAGGAATGGTTGATTGGGCACGAAACTCAGAAGACAGGGTTGTCATTCCAAAAAATATCTTCACCCCTATGTCAACAGGTAAAGAAGCATATCAGCATGTTAATTTTGTGTTAGCTTTAGCAAGGGAGCTCAGAATCTTTGTCTCATAGGACCACTGTACGATATAGAAGTGGTTATTTCATCCATCTTCAAAAGAAATGCAGTACTCACAGCTTATCCCAGAGGGAAACGATGGGGCTTAATTTCAGCATCTTGAACAAAAAGTGCTACAGAAGTCCTAGACATTATTTTCTATGCTGAAGAGCCAATGCTTAGTTATTGTGCACGGCATTGTACCTGTGGTGGTATGAGGTGACCTGAACACCCTGAAGCTGCTCCACTCCGACAGACTGGGCCATTCCAACAGGTCACCTGACTTTTATCAAAGGATGCTCAGCAGCCAAATTACCCTGGCTTCAGATACAATTTACAAATACCATTGCAGTGCAGATCTCTGACATTAAAGAATTTAGTTGCTAAACATTAAACTCTAAAGACAATCTTTGAGGATACTTAATTATAAAGGTAAATGACCTATCATGATGTCAGTACAAAATGATGGATTTTTTGAAAATGTGATTTTCAGTGGTTTAAATCTTTTGATATATTGCTGACAGTGCTACATCTTTATGAGAGACTTCCAGGATATAATTCAAAATTATGATGGTTTATTTAAAATGAAATTTCTACTAGAAAGATAAATGCTATTCACACTTTTTTATGCTGATGAATGCTTGGGAAAGAGAGTTTAAAAATCTTTTTTTCATTACTTGTTTCAGAACTAGATGAATCAACTGTATTTGTACTTGGAGCAGTGCTATACAAAAATTTAGAACTCATTTTGCCCACTTTGAGGTAAGAAATTTCATAGATACAATATGAATTAAACTATTTCAAGATCATAACTACACTACATGTCAGGATAAAAGCAGACAACCAAGACTGTTTGCATATTGGTATTACTGGATTTTTTTTCCTGTTATTTAAAATATATATGTGTATATTTGTCTTTCCTTCATGCTTAGTCACTTGTATGATGGAAATAACCTTTCTATCAAATTAGCTTAATTTATATTTTATGTAATCTACATTAAGCTTAATTACAGAAATGTTTGATTAGAAGTATGCACACTGATGTACATTAATGCTCAGGCCACTTATACTTGTGCTTCAAACTATTGTCTGTCCAGTTAGTACAAGTGATCTAGTAATGACATCAAGGTTGTCTGCTCTAATTCTACAGAAGTATTTAGTAGTAGTTTTCCAAGTACTTTTTCAGTGCAAGTTGTATTCAGAAGGGACAGCAGAGCTATAGAGAGGATCCATTTTAGAAACAAGACATGCAAGTGCCTGAACAGCTGTGGTATGTCAGTTAAGAGAGCCATACACATTCATAAAGAAATAGAATGGTCTCTTGTTTCACTTTTTCCTTTCTGTACTTGATAACAGACAATTTGGAAATAAGCATTTCCCCCCCCTTCTCAAATTACTACTCAAATGATCTTAAGATCATTTCATGGTCCATTAATACTATCTCATTTCATATGATCCTGTGCACCATTGGTCTACTAATGTCCTTTTACAGTAAAAGAAACGGGTGCAGATTGTGTCACAATAGCTGCTAATGAATTCACAATAATTAAAAAGGATAGGAATTAGGAAGACACCAGATAACCTTTCCCTACTGTATTTAACCAAAACTTCAGGATTTGAAACAAAGGATGGAAAAACAACAGTTTTTTACCAAAATCCATTTGAAAACAAAAAAGATGGAGCCCTAGGAAAAAAAAAACCACTTCCCAGTGAAGTTGCAGTGTGTTGTGCAATGAGTAGCTGCAATGTTGGGGACAGAATTCGCTCTGAGGTAGAGCGCAATTCGAACAGTGATATCCTGGCAGGACACCTGGAAGCCTGGGGAGTGCTGGCGAGAGCCATCTACGCCTAAGGCACGGTATAAATGACAGCTCATCCACTTCTGAAATGTCACTAAGCACTTTCCATTTGTTGTGCCAGTTCCTGAAATTAGCTAGGAAGGAAGAGATGTTTGTGAGAGATATTTTTTCTTCTCCCATATTCAAAGAAACAGAGCCAAATGGCTATTGTAGTCAGTCCTTTTTGGCAGACCTTATAGACAATCTGCCAATCCTAGGAGAGTGTCGAGGTGGCCATGTACATTTCAGACCTTTATATTGTAAACCAGTCTCTGATCATGCCTTTTCAGACCTCATAGGTCAATAGTTTTAATTTACAGAAAACAAGTGTGAACCTTGAATGCTATATATTTGCTTATAAGAAAAGTCTTTCAGGGCTTTTATTTCATCCATTAGAAAAGTGAGATTTATAAGCCTTACTAGATTTTCCCTAGAATCAATAGCATCTCAGGTAGTAGGAATAGGGGCAGAATAGGGACATAAAAGTACAGCAACTTAAGTACTATGGCCTATGAGAAAGCAGATCACAGTTCCCAAATGTTTTGCTTTTATCTGTTCTACTTTCAGCTGGTTACTGATTTACACAGCAAATTTGACCATTTCTCTGTACAATTCAGTTCATAGAGAGGTTTTGTGAGTTTCTAAAGCCAAATAGTCTAATAATCCATGTATATCTATCTATTCATAAATGAAGTCTTTAGAAATTCAGATACGAAGATATCCCACTTTGCCTCTGAATATGTTCAGTATTATTTAAATCCAATTCTCAGCTGCCCAAGAAAAGAAAATGAGCACTATTACGTTCTCTTATGTACGTGAATAAGGAATAAAAGTCATCATTAATCTGTGATACAAAAATATAACACATATTCCCTGGTACCTCTAGTCTCTTCTTTGTTCGGAGTACAGCGCCTCAGTACTTCTCTGCACTTCTTTAATATTTATAATGAAGTTATACTGAAACTTTTACAGCTTACATCTCTTACCTCATCAGGAAGTCTATCACATTGGATTTCCTTGCACATGGAAGTCATATTCAAAATTCGATCTCATGACCTTAAAATAGTACCTCAAAGGTGGCACAATTCCAAACTGTTTTCATAGAATCATAGAATCATTGAACAGTTTGAGTTGGAAGGGACCTTCAAAGATCATCTAGTCCACCCCCCCTGCCATGGGCAGGGACATCTTCCACTAGATAAGGTTGCTCAAACCCCCATCCAACCTGACCTTGAACACTTCCAATGATGGGTCGTCCACAGCTTCTCTGGGCAACCTCTTCCAGTGTCTCACCACCCTTGTCATAAAAAATTTCTTTCTTAGGTATGTCTGATCTAAATCTACCCTCTTTCAGTTTAAAGCATTATGCCTTGTCTCCATCTTTCTTATAAGCCCCCTTTAAGTACTGAAAGCCTGCAATAAGGTCTCCCTGAAGCCGCCTCTTCTCCAGGCTGAACAACCCCAACTCTCTCAGCCTTTCTTCATAGGAGAGGTGTTCCAGCCCTCTGATCACTTTTGTGGCCCTCCTCTGGATGTGCTCTAACAGGTCCCTGTCTGTCTTGTACTGGGGACCCTACAGCCAGACACAGTACTCCAGGTGGGGTCTCACCAGAGCAGAGTAGAGGGGGAGAATTACCTCCCTCAATCTGCTGGCCATACTTCTTTTGATGCAGCCCATGGTACAGTTGGCCTTCTGGACCAAGCACACATTGCCGGCTCATGTCCAATTTTTCATCCACCAGTATCCCCAAGTCCTTCTCGGCAGGGCTACTCTCAATCCCTTCATCCCCCAGCCAGTATTGATATTGAGGATTGCTTCAACCCAGGTGCAGGACCTTACACTTGGTCTTGTTGAACTTCATGAGGTTCACATGGGCCCACTTCTCAAGCCTGTCAAAGTCCCTGTGGATGGCATCCTTTCCCTGTAGCATATCAGCTGCACCACTCAGCTTGGTGTCATCTGCAGACTTGCTGAGGGTGCACTCAATCCCACTATGTCATTGATGAAGGTACTAAATACTTTTGAATGCATTTGATGCATTGAAACCATTTTAATGTTCATTCAGATGGAATTCTGAATGTGAAAAAAAGCTGCAACTGTGGTTAGTGCTGAGTTTGTTGAGCTATTATACTCTTAGCAAAAATTAGAACTGCAATGCATGTTTTAAAGGAATCTTTATTATGGGGTGGTTTATCATTTTACACTTGTTCAGGTAGATGAAGTGAAGGTTTCTGTACATCCCACTGCATTTGGAAAAGGTTTATTTTTGTTTGCTTACATTTTGCAATGAAAAACTACCATCTTATGTGGGTTTATATTAATTACTATTTGTACTAATCTTATTTAGTTGTAATAAGCATTATCGTGATAACCATTTTAGTGCTGAACATAGTGAAGTGCTTCACCGCAATAGCATTGTGTATGGAGCAAACACTGTAAAATGTGAAGGGAGGTAACATCATCTAGTTTTTATGTGATACCTAGAAGTGTGGTAGCTATGCACAATGTATGAATTAAAAAACCATTCTGGATAAGTGTCCTATGTGATCCTATGTGATGCTTTTCTAAATAACATGACAGTTGACAAAATATGTTAATGGTGGAAATAAAGATACACAAAACAATAGACCAAGGTAAAATAAGTAAAATGGGCTCGTGTTTGAGTTCGAAGGCCACATCATTTACACTTTGACAACCTGATAAAAGAGGTGATCTCTTCTGGCTACAGTTAAATATCCAGAAAGCTTTACCAATTCCCATGTGATTTCAGTCCCTGGCTTTACAGGAGTTAGGGTGAGAGTAAAGTAAATATTTGATTGTATGACACCTGTTTTTTGTAGTTTTCAGAAGAACAAGGGTGGCACACATTCCCATACATTCCCTAATATCAGCACTAAAAGGTATGCAAGCTTCTGCATCATCACAAGGAACTTCTTTGCTTAAAACAAACAAACAAACAAATAAAAAATATCTCAGTATATCTTTAGGAAAAATCTTTCAAAGCGCCTATCCACAGAATCCCCATCTGGTACATCAAAGGTGTTCTGTGAGTAAAATGAGGATTTCATTATCTAGGACAGCCTACACAATATATTTTTACTGGCATAGAGTTTGTTAAAAGTAAGTCTTGTAAACACAGTGTGAGATGAGAACTTGGCAACTACATTAATATAGAAATTTTTGGACAATGTGTTTAATCCTAGTGGTACATGTATATTATTCAACGAATTTTTCCAGGACTGTTTAAACAAGAGATTAGGGAAAAGAAGAGAAAAGTATTTTATGCTTCATTATAAAAATAGAATATATTTTTTCCATACACAAGTAGATAAACTTCATCTGATTCTATTTCCTAATATACTTTGCTGCATTGCACTGTTCTTGTAATGTTATATGGATTTTTTTAAATAATATATTGAAATATTGAATATTTTGAGCACTATAGACTGAATATCATTTCCATAGCTCTTGCATCCCTGAGCACGTTTATATTATTGTTAGGTTCACAGAAAATTGATTCTCAGTATAATATTCATCTAAAAGATATTATATATAATTCCTCTCCTGGGCACTTCAAAGGAATACATTGCTGTAAGATAGTTTTTAACTTTTCCTTTAACAAATAAGAACAAATAAAGAATCAATGTTTTTGCTGTAGCAAGCTTTTTTCCCCATCACTTAAACAACCACCATACTTTTCCTGCTATAATTTCCTGCACTGAAATGTTATCTTTCCCCTTTTGAAACATCATTCCTAACCCCCTGCTTCAGATGCTGTACAGCCAAAAAGGCCCTTAAGTTTCCTTAGGTCAGCTTTGTCAAACTGAGGACAGAGTACCTCAGGCAGACTTTTACTGCATAGCATTACTGCTATAGCATCCGTAATTTTTCTGTAATGTATACAACATTTACACACTGAACTATAACTTCTTTCATGCTGTCTTGCGATAGCAACATGCCTTATTCATAAGTTCATTTTTCTTGAGCAACATAGAGTCATTCTAAACAGAAAAGAAAACTTCAGTTTTTCATAGCACATAGAATCAATATGTATATCCTTATATAAAAGAATACCCTCAAAATGTATACACAGATAGAAAAAGAGCTTAGTAAAATAACTATTTTATTAATATTGTTATTAATTCTGATCAGAAAAAACACTAGAGCAGCAGCTCTGAAAGCTCTTCTTGAGCCTTTACTAAATCAAACTTTGTTATTTTAAATCTTCAAGGATTTATTCAACCATAGTTCCCAAGGAATTTAATATATTTTTTGAGTAATTGATTTCAAAATTTGAGCCTGATGTGCATTTTTCTGGACAGTCAGTGGAGCACCATCCTGTACAAGTTCATTTCTCATTAAAGATGAATTTTAGATTTTTTTTTGATGAAGGAGAAAGAGGTAATGACGAAGTCACTCTCCACCTGTCATAAAAAATCTGTAAGATAATGCACTTGCCCAGGAAGTGTGAAATAGGTCATTCCCATTCTATGTCATTCCCAATATGACAGGGGCTGAAACCCACATATTCCACCTCCCGGGACGTTTTGTAAAAGCTGATTACTTAAATTCCTGAATAAATGTTCTCAGTACTAAGCTGTTGTTCAAAAAATTATCTTCAACAAAGATGTCAGTGGCATTGCACCAGTGGTTTTGAGGGAAATTCTTGTGACTAAAATGCTTTGAGCTTTAATTCAGTGGCATTTTAATGTGTTACGTTAGTTTAGAACATACTTGCCAGATTGCATTCTTCCAGAGACTCTCTGAACAGTTAAATATGAGATATGCAACTCAGCCCAGACAGGACAGCAATGAGTGATGCAGATTTCATTTCACAGTGATATAGCCAGTTACATTTATTTTCTGGTGAAACAGACTGCTAGGAGCTCTTGAGAACGTAAGTGGATTGTTAGGGTTTTAATGAGACTGAGGCAAAATTGATGTACTGAGGTTACAATCTAGACATCTTAAGTGCTCTCTTGGATCTCACCCTAGAACCATCAGAACTGTACCAAAATTAGATACAGCAAGGAAACATTTCTCTATCGCAAAGATTGACTGTGATCAAGTACTTAAGTATCAGTATTTACATTAGCATCTGCAAATTTCCAAAATAGACAAAATCTTTTAATAGCTAGTAAGCTCTATTTCCACCTGTCATGATCTGTTAGAGAAATCAGTTTGTATTTATCTGGAGTTTTGTTCTTTTTTTTTTAATTATGCCTTACTTGGGAATATTTATATATATTCAGCTACTGTATGTACAGTAAGGTACCGTCATTACTCCCCCTCTACAGAACGCACTGAAAGTTTGCTGAACATTAAATGTTAGTCTGATAGAAAGATATATTTTTGTCAACAATGTGTGAGACTTTAAAGTGCAACCAAAGGGAAGAAATAGGAATTAAGTAAAATAGAAAGCCACTTCCATTATATGATTTGGCTGAGTAAAATTAGACTAGAATTCACACCTTGCCCCAGAAGAATTTCATTCCTTGTGCTGAGTAAAGTGCCCACTGAGTTAAGTTTGTATTACTGTAGCCATGGCAATTCCTGTTTCAATGATCCAGCAAAATGGAATCCTCTCCTAAAATACCATTTCTCTAGAGAAAATAAGCAATTAAACAACAACAACAACAACAAAAGAATATTTATACTGTCTATTATAATTACATCTAAAGTGCCTAGTTTCTTCTTGGATAACATCTACCTGTGAATATGTCTTTCTGTGAGGTTTCATGTTTGTTTATGTGCGATCAGCAGAAGATGTTGAAAGCAGCATTACATACAAAGGAAATACTGTAATGATCATCAGAAACTGTCAGGCTGACAACTGACAGTTGTTCTAATCCTGACAGGGTCATAAGAAGCAAGGATCTCAGACACGAACATCATACCATCATGTCTTTATGCCTGTATTAGCATAACCTTGGCAATACTAGGTCTGTCCTAGAAAGGTAGCTACAAAACATAGTGATCCACGTTTTACGTGAAAAGAGAGATTAATCATGAATTAGAGAAATTCACAGAAAATTATTATTTTGAGTAACCTGGTACAATAACATAAGACCAAGTCTAATCTCACATATATGAGAAAAAATTGATTGGTTTTGGTGGGATTTCAGTCAGGGCACAGCTACGGATTATATTTTTTAAAGTATTTAGATGATGAAGTTGCTCACTTATATACCAAATGCAATGTTATTTCAAAAACTGGAAACAGGTAGGTTTTTTTCTCGAGCACATAATCAACAGAACTGTAGAATCTCCCATTGCACTCATCCATCTTCACAATTTTACAGTTAACAGTCAGAAAGTCCAACACAGCACTTAGAAGGAAAATGACTGTCTCTCATAAAACATAGTTAGTGGGTCGTCATTGAGAGAAGTGAATTATATGCATTCAAGCATTGACAGAATGTTTGTGTCCTCAATACACCCTTCTAATTAATAAATCGTACTTTAAGGAATGGCACTTCTGCCACCATTGTTGCTCTTCAGTCTTTAATGTGTCAGGTATAGTTGGTAACGAGTGAATGTTTTCACCACTTCCAAACAAATAGATTTTCTCCCTGAATATTTGTCGACTAAAGTCATGGAAAATATCCATGAGATACTTCTTTAAATGTAATATCAGAAGCTTCATTTAACCTCATACTAGTTAAAATGTTAAATCTTTCATTTTTACATGTTTTTTTTTTTTCCCCAGGAATTTTACAGTTGTTAATTCAAAAATCATTGTTGTTACTATACGACCTGAGCCCAAAACTACAGATTCTTTCCTGGAGATAGAACTGGCCCATCTGTCTAATGTGAGTACAAGGATAGCTGATATGCTCTTCCAAGAGTATTTATTAGATCACATGAGAGAAAGAAGTAGGGTTGTTTTAAATATCAGGTAACAAAACACAGTTTAACTGCTAAAACTTAAGCCCAGGAACAGTCTAATATACTTTGAAGGGAATGTGTACTTGTTTCATGCATGTGTATATGCAAAACAAAAGTAATTGTTGTTGCATGAGTTTTGAGGTTTTCTTTTAAACAGCAATTTCTATGAAAAACTCTCCATTAACTGCTTTGATGGATACAATTGAAAGTGTATTATACTGAATGCTTAACCTTTTGTTCCCTGCGTAGGTTGTAAAGCTACATAGTTCTTCAGGCATTTTCTTCTTTTCTTTCATTATTTTATACTCAAAAGCCAGTTTTTACCTAACCTGTTGTCGCAGACTTTGAAAAAAATGCTCTAGCTCCAATTTAGCTTACAATTCTAATAAATGTTTGAGATTTTTTGTGCAATTATTTTTAATTGTGTACTTTTCAGCTTTAGTCTTATATGAAAAATATTTTAAATCTGAAAAAAGGGATTCTATGTCTAACTATATAAAAATATTAACAGGTTTTCTTTGTGCTGTCAGCAATCTCCCAGCAGTCACAGGAAGAATGAAATACATCTTTTAAGGGAAATTTTTTGTCATGTACGATAGTGGGGAAATAATGTTAAATAACAAGAATGGGAGTAATTTATTTGAAGACATGGCATATAAACTCTGTTTATGTTACTAAGAGTTAGAGTTTACTTTAAATAAAGTCATAAAGAGACAATTAGGAGAGACACAGTTACTAGAGCTTTAATAAATAGTATTGTTATGCAAAAGACTGTTAAGGTGTGATTTTTTGTTATAAACAGTTGCCCAAGTGGTCATATAGGTACAATTCAGCTGGAGGAGTTCCAAATATTTCAGTCAGTAGCAAATTTGGATTAGTGTCTCTGGGCAAAGGTATGAAAAAAACTTTGAACTCTAGATCTTTGATTTACATTTTACTCAAGGTTAGAAGAAACTGATTATTTTGCCATCAATGTCGTTATGACCCACCATTCTGTTCCCAGAAAAATGATATTACAAAGAACATCTCAGTGAGATTTACTGCAAAGTCAAGCAGAAAAAAAGAAAGGAATAGAGGAACGTAAACTGAGCTGATTCCTTACTTTTCAGTAAGATTAGAAGTTTATTGATGAAGAATTGTGGACATTTTGGGGTTTATGGTTCTCTGTTTCTATTTAATTTTAAGATGTTTCAGGGTGCGTAGGTTTCTTTTTTTTGGTTTGGTTTGGTTTTACTCCAACCTAAATTGGTTGATGGGGCAAAAAGACAATAACCTTGCCAGTAGATATCAGAGAGAATTTTTTTTTTTTCCTTTGGCTCAGTTTTTGTCCTATAATTTAATTCAGAGAAGTATCAAGTGCTTGGAACAAATTTCCAGTCCTTAAAATGGACTTACATACATAGTATAATTATAGAGGATCTCGATCCACCTGGATATAAGAGTTGGATGGGCAGATACAATGACAAAATATTTCTCTAGAAAGTCTGGGAATGGAAACCAGTTTTACAATTTTAATATTTTTAAATATTTGTTGATTTTTATGTTTGAGGCTTAGCCTCCACAATGTGACTTTTGTTTAAAGAACTAAGGCTGTAGATGCATAGTAATATTATTTTGTAGGTTTAGGTGTTTCTTGCCTTCAGACTGAATCTAATTCTAGTCGTCTTTGCTTTAATTTTCTTAGCTGAAAACAAGAATTTATTTAATTATAATATTTAATTATAAATATTACTATGGAACAAGCTTTGTATGTCACATACAGAAAGATAAAACTAGTATTAATGTATCTTTAGTGTTTGAACATTATATATTAATGACTCGTAGATTAATCATGATGTTAATTAAATAGATTAATTATTAAACAGAAAATAAAATACAGGCATTCTCTTTCATCTGATTTTTTTTAATGGTTCTTCATGTTGTTATTTTTGTTTTTTTCAAACTTTTGTTCTGGAGATGTTGTTCATTATTCAGAACATTTTGTTTCCAAATTGATTTAATGACTAATTTTTACACAACCGCTAGAGCATGCCTACTAATATATAGGAGTATTCCCACACATTTGGTCTTTTACCTCCCCATCCACTGACTAAATTAAGTAGATAAAAGATTATGAAAAAAGATGGGCAAATGTGATCATTTAATAAGAGTTAATATGTTTAATTTAAATTAGTCTTTAAATATTCATTTATTCAAAATTTATCATCATTGCTTCATTTTATATCAAAATTAGCAAGTTTATTAATAAAACCAGAGGATTATTTTGTGGAGGAAGTGTAAATCCTGTTTGGATTACATGTGCTGTTTGGAATATAAGGCATGGTATTTGAATTTGCAGGTAAATTAGAATATAATAGGCAGTTGACCACAGTGAGAGTGTGGGTTGCAATGCATTATTTAGAGAACATGAGATTTGGTCTTATACACTGTGAACATGTTGATGAATGTGATCACATTTTTCCACCAGTTTGATAAAGAGACGCCGAAGTAATCTTTTAAAAACTACACAACTCAAACAAAATCCTATTTGCTCCAGAGAGAATATGAACTCTCACCCTCTGACAGCACAGAAGTTTACTCCAGGGACACTAAAGTAACGAGCCAGCAGTAGCATAGGACATCAAGCTTCCAATGAGGCTGAAAACCCTGTCTACAGAACACAGTTAGCATTGTGCTGCATAACTGTCAAAGTTGTCAATCACATCTCGAAAGTTCCGTTTTATATGCCAGGCAGAGATATATACACATACACACTCACACACAGATGTCTATTTTTGAGATAACCAGGTCCTGTACCAGGACAAACATTAATGGACACAGTAGCTGTTTCCTTAGCTGCAGCTAACTAATTAACTGACAAGAGCTATGGTGAAGGATCGCTGCCCTCACGAGCTGCCCTCAAAGAGCAACAGCTGTTGGAGGTAGCTCAATGACAGCAGTGTGAGATGTTGCCAGGAGGCCAGACCCAGAAAGACTGAAAAAGGGAGCAACAGGTTAAGGGTGAAGAAGAAAATAGGAAGATGGGCTGCTTTGGTCCTTGCAGTGCTTGAAGGGTGTTTGATCAGGGTATCAAAAGAGGAAGAAGTTCTGAAATGCTGCTGTGCCCTTGCAAGCTGCCACGCCTGGCAGAGCAAGCCCCAACACAAGACCTTCTTAAGGAACAGGAGTAATATTTATTCTGCTTTTCATGTTTCTGTTTAACCTCTCATTAGTGACTGCAATGGTCAAACACACTCTTTTTTTTTTATTTGAATACATTTCAAAGGGAGTGAAGCGTGTGATCTGACAGCAGCAGTTTTATTGCATTTCAGCTTTCTGCAAAGGCTTTTCTTTCCCTCTGTTTTGTAGATTTTTTTTTTTATAATGGACATTTTTTCTGGAAGTGTTTTTGTATTCTTTCTGCTTGCACTGTGGGAATAGCAAGCATAAACTGTATGATATCTGCTGTTGGGAAAGACAGGTCTCAGATCTCAGTATGCAATGTCTGATTACTGGTCAGCTATAGGAGTACCTTTTTAATATGCATATAGCTATATTGAATTGCAAGTAGAATTTCTTCACCCAGTCTTAGGATACAAATTAATACTCTTTATAAAATGAATTTTTTAGAAAAGGTTAATTCTGCACCGTCATTCCATTGTTCTTAATTCTTACTCTTCTATATCCTCTTCTATCAATGCATCTGAAAGCTTTTGGCTAATGATGCAGGACCTGGTCTCTGAATCTCCATGGGCCTGTTATCCAGCGCTTTGTCCTGTGCCCTCTTCCCTCTCCTTTATTTTATAAATACTTCAGGGAAAGGAACATACTTTATTTATGTTTGTACAGTGCTGTTAATATAAAGTGCCATAAGTATATGTTGGTTTTAAATATTTATACTCTACTCATAAAATTCAGTGCAGTCAGCAAAATACTGAAGTAGAGGATCAAAATTTCCCTAAATGCCTCTCTCACAAGCATCTTCAGAAGGAACTTTTTTATCTTTGACAAAGAGGTGGATGGAAGAATGTAAATATTTAATAGATTTTTACTTCACAGGCTGCCATGTTTTTTCTATAAATAAAACACTTTTCGGAATGAAATATCAAGGTGTGTTTTGTCTATATGAAACTATCTTTATATCTACTGCACCAACACTGTTCATGAGAGAACTGCTCTAATATTGACATAAGAAAATAGTGTATTCCACCTGTTTCTTCAAATCACCTGTATCTTGTTAAAAATATATTTTTATTCTATATTTTATATCTAATTTATTTATATAGTTCTGACTTGTGGGAATATCCAAGGTTTATGATGAACAGTTTTGCAGTTTTGCAGTTTTTAGCCAGTTAAGTATTTCTAAGGCAATCTGAGTTTTGATAAAGGAAGATTTACAAGATTAGGGACAAAACTTGGATTTTAATTTTGTCTCAACTCTTCCTAGGCAGCAAAATAAACATGAGTAATAATAAAGACATTTCAGTTTCCCAAAACATTACCCACAGTTTAATGATGTGTAATAAACCTAGACTCCCGTCCTGCTCTAAATCAAATCAGAAATCTTCCACTGACTTCGAAGAGGTTGGAGCTGGGATTGTAAAGCTCAAGAAAAGAAATATTTTGAGCAAAAATCTCTGCTGATTTAGGACTTAGTTGACAAAAGGACTTGGATATTGAAAGTGGGGTCATCTGAAATCCCAGCCTCCAGACATTTTGCCTAACATACACTTAAAATTTTTAAAGGCATTACTGGTTTTGACACCCAAGTTCCCGAGGGGCCTAACGTTCTGCTTCTAAACACACGCAGGAATGTTCAGTCAAGTCGAGTCTCTTAACAGATTAACTCTTATCTCATATTTCAATTCTACTAAGATATATCAAATAGACAACTTTATGCTTACCTTATCTAAGAGAGAGAATAAAGCAAATACTCTTCTTTGAGGTTCAAGTGCTTTTTAAATACTCGTTAAGAATTAACCTGAAACTTTTGCAATTTCAGTGGCATCAATTCGTCAGAGTATAGGTATGATCTTGTAGGAGGAGACCCATGGTCATATTTTTTTGTATACCAGTAACTAATAGGTTTGTTTGTTTTCTTCTTAGGGCACATTGAATCCCTACTGTGTGCTGTGGGATGATTCGAGAACGTAAGTGGCAGATGTTTGCTTCTATTGCTATGGCTCAAATATTATGAAGTACCTAACAATATTTAAGTAGTTGGTCAGTAAACGGGTTGGTACGAGGGCGGGGAAAATGAACGTTTCACAAGAGTGAAAGTACTGAATTCTCCAGTCACTTGACTTCCTTTCTGCAGCTATGTAAATTGAAATAACACAGTATCTCACCAGGAAGAGATTAGTGACATAGTAATTTTAATCTGCTTTTTCAAGACTAAAATGAGGATGTCTAAGAACTGTAGTTCCTTGATGGTAGTTGCTGGGCAACAAGCGACTGGGTAAATGATCAGATAACTAAAAAAGGCTCCCATTTCTGTTACTGAAGGGAGAAATATCATTTTCAAGTGTGATACCCACAGCAATCTTCATTTTAGTTGATGCAGATTTTTAGTTTAGTTTAGTGAAATGATAGCTGTGTACTAAATAGTGAAAGCTTGCTAGCAGTCTTCTGCTACTTATTTCAGTGTGTGTCCCTTCTGTACAAAACAGAAAATGTTGCTGTAAAGAAGTAGACCAGTAAAATCAGTGTGATTTAAAATAATTCCAAGTTTATGCAGTTGTGATTTGCTGCATTAATCTTTCACAGTAAATCTCCCATTAAAGTCAAGGTGAACTTTGCCTAAATACAGATTGTTTCAAGAAGGATCCCTATGTGGTTGCCATATTAATTTTTTTAAAGATGATGTTGTACTTCTTGTCTAGGAATATTATGTATGTCTTCTTATACTACAGAGTCATCTACTGTGTTAGAAATTGTATGCCTGTGATTTTGTGAGTGCTTTTATCCTTGAGCCTGGGTTTACATCAGTACACTGATGGCTGAGAAACAACATTATAGTATAGAAATGAGAAACTTTGGATATGATACTAGAAATCATTTCAAATACAAGTAGTACCATGGTCTATGCCTCTACGGAAGAATCAGTTATTTGCCAGCAACATCATAATGTTCCATTTCTGTAAAATGTGTGGAATAAAGTACATGAAAGACTTGATATAAGCACAGCTGTGCTGTGCTCATGCCCTTCCAAACTGGGTAATTTTTGCATAACCAGGATTTGGCAAACATTTTGGAATAAACCTAACAAAAAGTAGTCTGGTTTTAGTTGAAGGTGCGTAACTAATCAGTAGAGTATGCTGAGACGGATGTTTTAAATTAGGTGTTTTTCAGATAAAAACTGTGTTTGCTTTTATCATTGGCATACAGCCAGCAGTAATTTCTAATGGGTTTTGCGACCTTTTTAGCCACTTCTTCCACATCTTTATCTGCATGAATTGCAAGTTCACATTTGGTAAATGATACTTGCTCCACTGATCTGGTCAGTTTAATACTTCTCCAACAGCAGGGGAAGCTTTGTCTATCTGGGTTTTGGGCATGCTTCTCAGGAGATCGATCAGTGATTAACAGTTCTCTGTCATCCATCCCTGAAGAAAGTTCTGGATCTGTGAACTGTTTAATCACACCAGATCATCAAACCTATCCTGCTGCCATTGCTATCTGTGACACTTTGGTCATCCTAACTTTGGCAAAATCGGTTTTAATCCATCCTTTCTATGAGATTTGGTGATTCTTCCCTGTGATGTTACTTTATAAGGTTTTCAATTTATCAAGCTGACAGGCTTGTACCCTCTCCATAGGCAGCTAGTCAAATATGTCTACAATATTCAGACAGTGCAACTAAAGAATAAAACATTATGTCATGTATTATAAAGGGCAAACTCAAATCCAATAATTTAGCATTTTATTTCCGTTGATTCTCCCAAAATATAGAGCACATCTGTCCGTGTTGATTGAAACCAGGCTGTTTATGAGTTCTGGTGCTTTCTTTGATATTTCCAGCTTCCCTACACGAAGCTGGTAGCATCAATGGTATGAAAATGGTGATTTTTTTTCCCTTTCAGAAATCTGACAAATATCTTTCTCCTTTCATTTCAGAAAATGTATTCTAAATGTTGCCTTCAGTAAAGTTTTAGGATACTGAATGCTTCTCCTTTCAGTGCATGGGAAAATGTGTGGAATATGTGTAATTGACGTTCTGAGGAGAAACAATTTAGTTCCATAAACCAACCAAACAAAAACTCAAAAAAGAGATGTATCTTTTCTGCTTTGCATTGTCTGGCATGAACAAACTATCCCTGCTGTCAGGAACTGTTTATGATACATTAATTCCAGTGTCTCACTCCACAAAGAGAAAGAAAAGAAGTTGGTCAGGTACTAGGGCTGACTTTCCCACCCCACAGGAGTGATTTTAAAGATTTTAAGATGAAACCAAACTGAAAGTTTTTTTCCTGTCCCTCCTACCTTTCTGAAAAGAAAAAGAAGAAGGGAGAGGGAGACAGCAGAGACAGTCTCAACTAGCAAGTAATCCAATGGTTAGAGAATTTACTTGGGGACCTCAGGGACCAACCATTTGATTTTTTCTTTACAGAAGTTACTTGAGAGGACTTTGAAACACACTTTTCAGCCTCACAGGAGCAGCCCATGCCCGCTGAGCTGTCGGCTCCTCTGGAGTGTGTTACTCACAATGTATCCTGCTGGAACTCTGCCATATTATTTAGGAAAATATTCATGGGTTGGAGAGCTGATTCCCAGCACCTCTATATTTAATTTTACCACTCTTTCCATGTGTTTGTCACTATGCCACACCTAAATCTTAGCCGTATCATTGTCAGTGTTTTTTTCCTAGCACTGTTTTGCTTTATGTAAGTCTGGGCAAGGCTGTGTAAGCCTGGGGGATCAAAGAATCCTTATATGCATGCATACATTTCCATTTTAAAAATGCCATTTACTGTGGCAGTTTCGTAGGCTGTCTGAACAGTTCTCTTGAACTTTGTTGCCTTCTCTGATGCTTATATCTGTGATAGGTGCCATAACAGACAGTCTGTAGGAGCTCTACAATCCATGAAATTTTGTCCTGACAAAGTTAGTCACTCGTCTTAGTGGACCCAGCCCCTGGACTCTTGAACTAGGATGCAGAATTCAAAACACAGTAAGAGGCTGAAAGCTAGGTGCCACAGTATTGAGCATCGCGAATACCACCCTCACATGCAACGCTCAGCTAACACCATCACGATGAGGGCGAGGAAGATGGGGCGGACACGGTGCGTCACTGGAAGGAGGTGACATCTCACAAGGGAGTTTCAGTAGTCACCAACTGATTAGCAAAACAATGCAGCTGGTGTTCATTCTTTTAGAAATGTGTTGGACGTAATGTGGGCACATGTGCTCTCCACAGGACAGTGTCATTTGTTGCTGACATGCTCCACAGCTGTATGTGGTGCAACATGACATCTCACAGCACTGGGTAAGGAAAGAGCTTTAGCATTCTGGGGCTCTTTTCTGCCAGTTGCTGCAGAAGGATGTTATAACAGTATGGCAGCCTTTTATTTATCCATATGTGTGCTTATAGCAGCTTGTGCCTGCTGAATATACAGTTGGCAGAAATACAATGCAATTAGCTGAAATTTTTAATACTGCAAGGATTTTGACCTAGTTCAGTTTTAGTTTAGGGTAAGTGGTAGGTCTGCTCTATTTTTTTTCCATTGCCATACAAATTTACATTGACAGTGGTTTAGATTTTCTACCCTGAAGCTATGTGAAACTATGAATGCCTACATATGAGAAATGAGAAACTGTATACATTTATGTAACTTCAGGATTTCACTCCAGACATATTATAACATCCTCTACAAAAAGAGGAGCTTTTAATTATTTTTCTCCCATTGTCCCTGGATACAATTGTGGAGAAACAGTCCATAAAGGAATTTGTTCAATGCAAATAAAGAAGTCTACCAGTTAATTGTGATTTTCTCACAGATTTGCCTATAGGGCAGAATGCTACTCAGCTTTAGGATATAAGCTTGCATCCATACCAGCAAAACAACTTTTGCATTTCGTTGCCTTGTGATAAAATTGACAGGGAACACTGATCTGCTTTGTCCCTCTCCTCTCCACTTTGTTTTTTAAAACTACCATGATGAACTATTACAGTTATTCTTTGTTTGTCCTAGCCTTGCAAGCCTTTGAAAATAAGTTCAAGACGACCCTTTATAACTCCTCACATCTAAATGTATCAAGCTAATCATCAAATAGTTAGAATATCCTACATCAGAATTTGCCTCTAGAAATATGAATAGTAGCCTTTCCTTACTTTATATTACTTTGCAGTCATATTATTTTTGTCACCAGGAAGATATGGAGGAAATAGATATTTCTATGAGTAGAATAAAAATTGAATGAGAGTAATTCATGTAAATATAGTTTGGCAACATATGCCAGCTGAAGTTTTGCTTGTTCCATCAACCTCAGTCAGACTTGTTGGTCCAGCTTTTCAGTCAGTCTTTGTTTCTTTCATATTTTTCAAGGCAGAAAATTTGCTTTCCATGTTAGGTTCTATGCTTATGTTTGTGAATGTAATGGAAGAGTTAACATTAATGAACTTATTCAAAAGATAAATGCCTTCCTACTTTTATGAAGAACTTTCATAATGGAACCTGTGTAATAGCACACTACATAATCTTCTGTTCCTGGTAGTCTTGCATTAAGAATTGAAAGACTCTACAGAATCACATCCTTTTTCATTAAAACAGTATGGAATGAAAAACCTGATCCAAACTCCCTTGCAGACAGCCAAAAGGCTTTGACTGGTTTGAAACAGATCACACCAAGTGGCAAACCACTGCTCAAACCATGCAAGACCTAAATTTAAAAATTTTTAACTGTTAAGATTATACTGTAATGCAGGCATACTTAGTTCTGAAATATGTAGGTATTGTACAATATAAAATGGAGTGTCTTTATGTTGAAAAAGGGTCAGACCAAAATTTTCTTTGCTTAAGTCATACACAAAATGAATCAGTATATATGGGAGGAATTTATAATTTAGTTCTTTTTTATAACACTGCTCTTCACTAACACCTACACGGCCATGAACAGAGCTTACATGGCCTGCTGAGATTTATAGCAAAAAAAGGAAATCAAATTAATTCTTGCTAATAAGTTCACTTTCTTTTTAATTTTTACTGGGTGATTAATCAACTCCATTTGTTGAGAACTCAATTGCTATTTATTGCCTTTATGTAAATGTAGATTTTCAGAAACTAAAAATAGTGGTTTCTTGTAATATCGGGCAACTAGAATTCTGGAATGTGAATAAAAAGAACTAGTGGTTGTATCTTCATAATCAAATTTAAAGATTTCAATTGGACTTTTGACAGATTTTTTGTGTATAATGAGGGCAGAAGATAATTAAGCAGTTTGAATAAACTTTAGAACAGAAAACAAATTGGTCATAATTTGGTTTTGTATCTATGTTTCCAGAAAAATTCATGGATGTTACCAAGTCAAATAAAATGTGACCATTGTTCTCCCTAGTAACACCTCAGCAAGAAATGCAGCAGATAGGATCTGTGAATCCAGCATGGTGCTGGACTTGGACTGACTCGTGTAAGAGAAAACAGTGTTCGCCAAATCCAATACAGCTTCCAAAAGTACAATATAGCACAATTACAACTGTGAAAGTTTATCAGCCTTTCTCATTTATATCATGTAACTCTTAAAGTGTGTTACAGCTGTAGATTTAAGAGCAATATTTAACACAGAGGTTGATATCATCCTCCCTGGTCTCCAGATAGGGGAAACTAGGGCATAATGAAAGCAAAGCTGTTTGTCCAAGGTCACTCATCTAACCCAGGTAAAGTTAGAGTTCCAAATTCCTGAGTCCTAATTGAGAACGCTCTCTAGCTGTTCTCAAACCCAATATAATTTCCCTGCTATGATGCAGAACTCTAAAGGTTAAATAGTTTTATAATGATATTTCTGGTTTTTATCTCATTCATTCTGATGAGCTCATGACTGTTGCCAGTCCTAGAGAATTTAGCTCTGTTTATCCAACAGAAACAGTGCAGCAGCACTAAAGGTCCTTCTATTATGCTATCCTTAAACAAAAATGACATCTACTTGCATCACCCAAGAAGATGAAAAATCTGGGGAATATTGCTTATTCATGTGAGAAGGAGCTGTGGGAAGTACCCTTCTGCCATCCTCTCCTATTCCTTTGACAACAGGGGCACAGATCACATGCATAAATTGCTTATAAGTAAATCGTGTTGTGTAGTTTTGCACAGACATATATTTGTTACTTTTAAACTTATTTGCAGTCAGTACAAAAAAGACAGAACTACAACTGGTATAAATACACCTACTTTTAGTAATATGATGAGGAGAATATAATACAAGGCATTTTTCAGCATTTGCAGAGTATAGGATTGCTTGCCTTTTTACTTCCAAATGCATGGATCTAAATCTGATTGAAGTGTCCTGAATTAATAACTATTCTCTCTGATAGATCAAACATCATGTAATTCACCAAAGCCTGGTCTGTTTTTCTACAAGAACAGTGTTTGTATGGCAAAATGACCTTAAAATAAATGTTTGGAATAGTGTTTTTAAATGCATCTTAGAGGGTGTCCCCCAGTTGTGATAAAGTTGTGCATAGGTGCATCAAACACAGCATAACCAGCTGGTCAAATGAGGTGATTATCCCACTGTATTCAGCATTGGTGAGGCCTCACCTGGAGGGCTGTGTGCAGTTCCGGGCCCCACAATTTAAGAAGGATGTGAACATACTCAAATGAGTCCAGAGGAAGGCAACAAAGCTGGTCACAGAGCTGGAAGGAATGTCCTGTGAGGAGCGGCTAAGGACTTTGTGCTTGTCTAGTTTGGAGAAAAGGAGGCTGAGGGGCAACCTCATTGCTCTCTACAGCTTCCTGAGGAAGGGATGTGGAGAGGGAGGTGCTGAGCACTTCTCCCTGAGATCTAGTGATAGGACGCGTGGGAATGGTTCAAAGCTGTGCCGGGGCAGTTTAGACTGGACATTAGGAAGCATTTATTTAACGAGAGGGTGGTCAAACGCTGGACCAGGCTTCCTAGAGAGGTGGTCAATGCCCCAAGCCTGTCAGTGTTTAAGAGGCATTTGGACAATGCCTTTAATAATATGCTTTAACTTGGTCAGCCCTGAATTGCTCAGGCAATTGGACTAGATAACCATTGTAGGTCCCTTCCAACTGAAATAGTCTATTCTATTCTAATATAGTCTAGTCTGTTCTGTTCTATTCTACTCATTTGTTCTTGAATTGTCAACACTGAAATCGTATCTCTGCCTGATAAAACTGTAAAACTCCATCAAAAAAAGGTCAAACACATGTCCAGTTTAAATTTGCCATATTTTACCAAGTGCTGTCACAAGTACACACCTTTAATGATGTATCAGCATCTCACTGACCTCACAGGTGTCTTTACACATAATTAATCTTTTGCTGAATCTCTTTGCCATAGTTGAGCAACATGAGCAGATTCAGTTAAATCTCTTCCTGGACCAGTCACTAGAGGGAAGCAGAGACTTTCACGTGTCTAGCCATGACGTCAATCAATGTCTTTATGTCCTCACTGACAAAATCTGGTCAGTATTCAATCTAAAATTTGGGAAAAGGCCTATTTGGTGGAAAGCTACCCTTTGGAAAAAAAAAAGACAAAAATATATTTCTGTATGGTTGACTTCCAGAGGCCATTGTCATTAAAAAATAGAGTTATTTTCATGAATGATGTTTTGAGAATTTGAATCTAGACAAGAAGCTCAGTGCAGAGTGGATAAAGAATTTGGGTTTAAGACTCATTCTCTGAAGCATCCCAATATTCAGAAAAATGCATTGAAATGTTGGTAGCATAGTAGCTATGCACTTGCATCATTTATGTGTGGTAAAACCTAGGATAAAATATACCAGTTTCCTGATATCTTTTTGTTGATCCTCCCTTAGTTATCCATTCCATTCCATAGCATTTTGTTTGTGGTACTCAGAATCTCATCCTGCATAAACAGTTCTTTGGAGTATACCAGGTAAACAAATCAAGAGAACATAAAGTCATTAAATGAGGACTAGTTCATCATGCACTCCATTTCAGCACAGAGAAAGTATAAAGTGTGTACGAACTTATATTTATCTTCCAATTTATGAGGGGTTATATGTGGAGTAGGTTTACCATGTATTATGTTTTAACTGTATTTAATTCAGCCCTGTTCTGCTTCGTAGAGTACAACTCAACTTACCATTCTCTCCTATGGGCTAGGCTGGTTGAATTCCTTTAAAACAGAAACATTAGAGGCCGACATTACATTTTCTGACATTTGATTAAAGGAATATACCTGGTATCAATTGAATTTGCCATAAAATTGAAATGCCCAGAAACAGTGATAAAATATTAAAAATAATGTTTTGGGTTTTATCAGTTAAAATTCTAAATATTTTAAAGATCATAAGGACAATATTTATACTACTTACTACTTAATTTGAATAGAAGATCTTTTATTAAGCTTAACCTATGCAGGATGGCCAGACCTTAATGAGAACAATACAAATGTATATCAGGATTTAAACAAGTTTAAATGGAAGGTAATATGCTAGATGAACAGCTCCAAGCAAAGCAATTTCACAAAAAAAATCTGTTGTGTTGAATAGCTGCTAGATTATGTCTGAATAGATTTTTAGCTGAAAGCATGGTGTATTTGTGATGATTTTTTAATGTTATCATCATCTTCTCCTATAATGTTGAGTAAGAGAGATTTCTTGCATAGCTAGTTAACTAAATGTAATATACATATGCATTCAAGTGCATGTGCTGGGGATAACATCCTGCAATCCATGCTATTATTCTAAGCAATGGAGAATATAATATAATTCTAAATTTCACAGGCTATGGTTATGATTCCCGATGCTACATGTTATCCTAATGATGCAATTTCTAGTGGTTGTCTTCTCTGTTTCACCTCCCCATAAGTCTGTGAAAGCAGAACAAAATGTTTGTCTTTTAAATTACAGAAATATCTGCATATGTCAAAAGCATGAATGAAAATGCCATCACATTACTATTAGTTCATCACTTAACATAAGTATGTTCCTGATGTCAAGTTTACCAGTAGATCCACTGAAGGTCCAGGCTTAAACAGCATGCTGGATTGGGACCGTAGAACCAGAATCACTCCACAGGTATTGGCACAAATTTAGGGGTTAGTTATTCCATCAACTTGAATGGCAATAATTAAGGGATTGCATATACTGACATATAGAGCAATACAGAACCAGAAAAACAGAATCACTCCTTATAATGAATTTGATATATTTGTGTGCTTAGCCTGTAAAGAGTACATTATTTTGACGAGACTTAAACTAAATCCTTTAGGTTTATACTACTTCATGATTACAATTTTGGCTGTAATATAGATCTATTCAATGTCTTTTAAAAATGTCAGTGAGTACTTTCTTTGATACCTGCTCAATTTTAAATGTTTATTCACAAAAAAGCTATGGTTTTAATCTAATATCAAAATACCTTAAAATGTAAATATGTCAAATATCAGATAATAACACAAACCAAAAAAATTTATTTTTTAAAAAAAAAAGAACTATTTCATTTGAACAACTTCTGATTGCATTTAACCAACATAGTGCCATGCAGCTAGTACAGGAATTCTAAAATAAGAGGGAGAGTCAGCAGTATTCAGGAGATACTCTAATCTCTTTTTAAGCAGATTATACTTCAAGAGTTGTAGCATGTACAGAAAAAAGTCAATAGTATATTTTTCTATACACATCACATCTTCAGCCCATTCTTCCCCTTCCTTCTCCTTTTTCTTGTAAGTGGACAGTCAAACATCTGATGGTTTAGGTACACAAATTGTGTGTGTACTCACACACATACTTCATCATTTCATGTACACACACAGATTAAAATCTTCGAGGAATAAAGCATGTAAAACATATTTACCACCCCCCCAAGAAGTACAATTGAAAATATGAAACACCATTTTCTTTATTGTACTAGAGAGCAAGGCATGCTCTGCATAGTGCAATATATATTTATCTGATGTCAGATTCTACATGCTCTTAATGTTATTTATATTAGATAACATATACCAATCTTAAATTAGATAACATACACCTTAATGTGAATTACATTGTATCTTCTTCATTGTAAATGCAGGAGAAAAACTATGCTAAATTTACCAAAACCACATGTTTTTATATGTCTGTCTACCTCTCTCTCTCTCTCTCTCTCTCTCCTTACTTACTTACTTTCCCTGTACAATCGACTGCTGGGAATATATTTTATTTTTGTTTTTCATTTGAAGCAGACCATTCTGTTCTCGTATTTTTGTAATTGATTTACAAAGAAAACTCTGATCAGACACAACCTTCTTTTCCTCTGAGGTTTTTCCAGTAAACAGAAAAATTTTAATCAGAGTCAGGGAAGTATACAGATGTCTAAATATCATAGTGAGTCAGTGTTTCAGCCAAAATAAGAGAACAAGGTGCTCTTATGTCCACAACCCCATGACCTAGCCACTAGAATTACCCACCTTTCTTTAGTCTAGAAAACATCTAGCACTTGTACCAGAACCCATGTTGTCCTGGCTTCACTCTCACCTTCCTGCAAAAATAGCAACATCTCTTGTGTGTCATTTTAAGGAACCAAGAAAGACTAGTGTGTATCTGCACGACTATCCAAGAGTGATGATACAAGTTGAAATCCCAGACAAATCTCCCTTAATCTCAGGAGAACAAAGAAGCTGCTTGTTCAGGCAGTTGTGGGAAAGAAACAGTGTGGACTGGGAGTTAGGTGAGAAGGTATTTTCTAACACACTCGGCTGTGTATGGAGTTTCTATATATACTGGGCATGCTGTTTAGAGATACTCCTCTTTTACAACCTCTCTGTGCTGCTGCCAGCTCAAACTGTTACCAAAATGTAATTTTATAATCTATACAACTATTTTTCCTTTCGGTTTGTCTAGACCTTTACATTTTCAGTTTGATTAATACAATTGTTTCTGAGAAAACATGTATCAAAAAAACCCAAGGAACACCCAGGTTAGTGTTTTGGGGATGTGAATAAGTTTTTGATACTATTTGTATTTTATTTTGAAGTATAGATCATCAGTAGCCAACTTTACAGCTGTTATTTTTAATACTTTCCCTTCTGGATTTTTTGTGTTTAGTTTTGTTTAAGAGAAGGCATTTTACAAATGCAAGCTGATACAAATGTGAGAATGATACCTGGTTAACATGAGAAAAGATTCAAGCACTTTTTTTGCCAGATTTACTGCATTTCAAGTATCCGAATTAAGTTTAGCAGTCTAAAACATAGGTAATTGAATGCAGCAGGATGATTTACTTTCCTTAAACTTGGTGTCAAAATGTCCTGGACAGCCAATGGGAGGTAAGAACTACAAGTGACTCACAGCAACTAAACAAGACACCTACCCAGAAAAGTTAACCAGACTGAGCCAGAAATCTGCATAGAGCTAGGAAATTGGAAATAATTGATATGTAAATGTGTTTGAATAGGCCCTAGAATTAAGGTTTAATATTAAAGGCTCAATTTAGATACCATAATGCAGGTGTGTAGAACAATTTCAGGATATATCTACAGGACATAGGAGAAACCTATGCCCTTCAAAGCAGGTGAAGGCAAAGACACCGTAAGACATCCCTAGTAGTACTGAATGTAGGGAATGCAATCGATTGCTAACAGCATAATTAACTGCAAAATTAAGAAAATGAAAATACTCAAATGTGTATGTCTGCCAGTGCCACAGTCATCGGGTACCTACTACAGGTAAACTGTCCTCTAGGCTCTATAGAGTGTGCTGACAAGATCTCCATTAACTATAATGGAAACATAGACACCTTGCATACCTATAGGTACCTAAATTTAGAAGTTTTAATACCAAACTGAATCCTGCCCTATGTATCAATTTCTACCTCAGAATATGGGTTGCCAAATTATGTCCTTGGGGTAAACACATACTTAACAAAGACATGAGGATGACCTTTTGCAAAATAACCTAAAGTTAAAGCCTTTGTGGAGTACTAGGTGTTCTAAGCCCTCTTCAGTCTGAGGGGGCTCAAACTCACACTTTTTCCTTTCCAGCAGATAGCCTTGACCATCAGAATATAAGCAATGATCTTGTAGAGCTGCTTTCCTTGCAAGCAAAAGTAAAAATAATAAGCATAATTAAAAGTATTGAAAATATGCTATTGACATTGAACTCACAGAACTGGATATAGAAGAATAAAGTTCAGAAGTAAATTAAGATATAAAGTCTGTAGTTTTTGGAGATGGATATTTTCCAGCTTTGTAAATTTGTTGTTAAGTTCATAGTGACAACCAATGACTCTATGGAAAAAACATCCTCCAATGGCAACATAAGGGGTATTGGTATCTTCTCAGAGGACAGGCAATGCATTCAATAAAGTTAATACTGGAAATATAAAATGAAACTGATTGATAGACATTTTAAATGAAATAAAATGAGAAATGAGCCCTCATTGGGACTAAGACATGCTCTGAGGCAGAATATTTAGTTTCTAAAAAAAAGTTTGTAGTGAGAATCAAGGGTTAACAAAATAATGTTTTACCTTATCTCTACTCTTGGGTAAGATAATCAAAATGGGTATTTGTCATCCTACAAGGTTGATTATGTTCTCAAAAGCACTTCTGAGGCATTTTCTGCCCTCTTTACAAGGTTACTTATGAAGTAAAAGAACTTTAATATATTATCAGTCTTCCATTGTGTTATCATAGTTACCAAGCAGAAATTATAATGACGGTAGTAAGTGTTACACGGTCAATCCATTCTAATGACAACAGCTGTAATGAGAATACAAACTGGTCTGATATTTAACTTCTGTGGCACTTTGAAAACCATAATCTTGCATAACTTTGTCAATGCCATAGTTGGTATTGAACAGACTTTTGTATGTAAACAGTATGTGTTTAAAAGCAGCATAAATCCTATATTCTATATTACCAATGTGCAAACAGGCCCAGGATTTCATATATGTGACAACTCTTTTTTTTTTTTTTTTTTTTTCCTTCTGCAGCACAACATTTTGTGTGGTTTTAATCAGTTCCGTTTTTCAGATTTCAACACCTGTCATAAAATGCACGTACCATTTATCAGTTTACAAAGGCAAAGGATAAAGCAGGCTAACTCTTCTGGCTGTATGGTTCCTCTGCTGTATTTTCTTAATAGTGAGGAGGTCTGAAATTTGTGAAGCAGAAAATCTAGTCTCATTCTGCATAGTGACAAAAATAAAGAACACAAGCCTCTTGTGATTTGTTAATACCAATTGTATCTCAGTATTTTTGATTGCCTCTTAAATCAGTTCCTAAAGGTTAAAAACCCAGAAATAACCTTTTCACTATCTTTCTTAATTGAAGTGGGTGATGTACTCTAAAACTTAAAAGCTAGAACCAAATGGCTTACATCACACTCCCCTACCCACTGATCTGACATCTTTATTTTCTCATGTATTAAAATTAATTTAACAAGACAGATAGCAATCAGACATACAAGGTAGAACCCGTTTAGGTACAAACATCCTGGTTGCAGGGATCACCTGTGTCAGCAGACCAGACTACATAACAAGAAAACTAATTATCAATAAAACATTATCAGAAGCATTATAACAAGTCTTCCATGAATTGTGTCTTATAAATATTCAAAAACCGGTTTTCTGTACTGTGCACTGAATAATTCCACATGCTATCAAGTTTGGGTTTTGCTTGCTCTCAGTTCTCCCTTAAACCTCATATTTTAGCCTCTTCTTCAGTGTGCTGTACAGAACATAAATTCAGATCACCGTTAAATCACATTTTTTATTACATTTTATGCAGTCTTTCCAGAAGGATGTGTAAAAATAATGAAATTTTAGTTTGAGGGATATTTTGCCCTTTACAATAATGTAATCAGTGAAACGTGTGGAAACTCCCAAGCAGTTATTCGAGTGGTAAAAAGGCAATGAATAACATAAGGATCATATTTATTTCCAGAAAAAAATGTTCTGGTTACCAAATAATTCAATGTTTACTTACTTTTCTTTTATGCAAACAAGCAGTTAACTTAGAAATATCCATCTAAAGTTAATTTTACTTCAGCCTATGTGCTTTTTTCCCAATCTTTTGGGAGATTTACATATAAAGTAAATTTTAAATACTGAAGTTAATATACCTTGTGTTTTCAACTTGCTCTCCATCTGGGTGAAAATGCTAGAATTTTTACAAGATATGATGTCAATGGCACTTGTAATTTTTTTAATCACTTAAGAGAAGTACAGATTAGCCCTTATTGCTAATTTTTAGTGGAAAAATTTAAAACAAACCCATAATATTGCAAAACGCTGTATAGCATGTGTTCAACTTGGTTATATAACTAGGTTCATTATCTTCAACCTATGTGAGTTTAGTTTGATATCTGCATGTTAAATGAGCATGTCTGTCAAATTATTGGCACTGTTTGTCTCCCTAAATTTAAGCTCTTGCTTTGCTGAAGTGAAAGTCTCCTTATTATTTATCTGCTGAAAGAAAACTTCAGTAGGTAAAAGGGTCACAATATAACTGTAGCTAAAGTTTAAAAGAAAAAATAGACATATTTAACACCGAGAGTACTCCTGTCTTAAAAATCATGTCTCAAGTAATGACAGAGAACAACAATGCCATACAAAAGCTTGGGAATCTAAACAGACGCAAGGAGTCCTGTTTATGGTTATAAAGAAATAGTTTAATTTTGTATATTGTTATAACTGAGATCTGCTTTTGCAAGAAAAAAATATTCCTAATAGTCTTACTGACCATCAAAGACTTCATTTTCTGTTTTATTTGTACACTTCCTTCCTCAGTAAAACTACAGAAGAGTCATCTAGAAGCCTTTGAACAAAACCTTAATTCATCAACAGACACAGTAGAGAATTTAATACACTGAAACCTTATGCTCAAATAAGGGCGATAGAAGTACAGCACTTGTCTGAAAAGAGACTGCATCAGAATGGCATTATGGAGTGTCATATTTTCTTTCAGTGACTTCCATTTAACTTTGGATGGGTTTATGAGTAAAAACAAACAAACAGACAAACAGCCTATTCTCACTGTAAAAGCTCAGTCAGAGATCTGAAAGTCAAGCAGTGTCCTTTCCGCCTATCAGTAATTCTTCCCATTAGAGTGAACTGCCAGTACTGGTAAAGATGCAACAGAGCTGTGCACCATGAGATGATTCCTCGTGTACTGAAGTTGCATATTTTGTCTAACTTACTCTCCCTCCCTGGTTGTAAGAGGGCGGTGATGCTAAAAGAAGTACTGCTGCTACTAAGATGATACAGGTATTCTCGCCCTTGTCAGTGTAGTTTTAAAAAGGGAAATAATTACCAACAATTACCAGAAATCTGAAGCCCATATGTGCTTGTTTGACCTCCACAGTGGTCAAAAAGTAAGGAGAGGGCAGAGGTTGGTGTTGAACCCACAACTTCTGAGCCCATGTGAACTCCCAGGGATTCTTTAGTGCTGAATATATAAGAAGTCCCTGAAACAGGATTCCCACACCTTCCAGGGAAGAGGCATCGTCATTTGGTTAGGATCAGTCTCCCTATTTGTCATTTTCTGGCCCTGTGAATTGTATCTTTGTACACAGACTGTGTCATAATTCAACAGGTTGTAAAGAGAGTGACCTTCAATCTAGAGTTGCCAGTCCCGGAGATAAGATGCTTATGAACTCCTTCTGGCTGATGAGGACCTAAAGTCCTGGTCTCCCTCTTTGGGGTAAAGGTATTTGGGACAGCACTGCTCTCTCTGGCAGTTTCATTTGAAAGGGAATCAGCCAGTCATCTGTATGACAGAGTTATCTGTGTATGGAAAGTGGTTTCAGGTGTCAATCCCTGTAGATGCCAACGAAGCAGAATTTTAGACATTTCATTTACCAGTTTTCTATTGATTTTTTTATGTGTGCTTTACTCAAGGCTGCTGTGAATACTGTCCTCAAGCACCTAATTCTCCCTATTCACTGTTCAAAGAAACTTAAACACCTAACTCTCAGGCTTGTGAATTTTATTCCCAATGCCACGATTGTCATGTTATTTAAACACATGGTTTTTTGTACCTATCCCCCACCAACAGTTTCTCTGGTCCCTGGGCTTTCTCCCAGTGCAAATCTGAACTGAATCAGGCCTCTTTCTGCTAGTCATTTGGTGCCTTTTAAAAATCAGATGGAAATAAAAAAGATTCTGATGCTTTAGTTCACCAAGAAATAATCCTCATATGTGCTTTTCCTGTTTCACAATTTCTCCTGAGTCCTACATCTCACCAAAGTATTAGATTAAGATTGCTTAAACACACGTCCTGTGAATAGTCTAACTGAAAGCTACAGGGGGGCAATATTCAAGAACATCTGTAAGTTTGCACAATTGAAGTCGTCTTCAATTTAGGAAATTTTGAGAAACTTTGAGATGCTTTCTTAAAAATTAAGTTAGAAGAATTTCCAAAAGAGTATTTAAAATCCTCCATCATATACCCTCAAACCTTCCAGATCCTCCCATATGTGTACAGAGAGATGCAAATTTTCTGAGTATATTTGCTGGTATACATTGTGTTGTTTTCCCATTCTGTATGGTTTTGAAAGTAAGGAGGAAAACCCTCCTTTTGAGAGGGGAAAATACTAATATCAAGATGATGATGATGATGATGTTTAGTTTGGAAGATGGTTTTCTCCTCATTTTTAAGTCTTTCTTGTGTGCATAAAAACAGCAACAAGTATATGTGACTAATGACAACATTTCAGTGTTGTACTTGTGATGAACTGCAAAATAACACCTACCAAGAAGAATCCCACATTTTGCTATTTCTAGTTTCCTTGATTTTCCTATCCAGTGCTCTGTAACACTGATCACAATATTTCAAGTATCACTGCAGATGCCAGCTATATCTCCAAAGACATCTAGGTACAAAGGGAAAAATAACATTCACAAACTATTTCCACCCCTAGTCACTGCAGTGTACTGCAGTGTAGAGTCAATATATCTACACTACCTTCATCTACCTGGTTTGGATACCGGTAGCAGCCTAGCTGTGGTAGAAACAGCTCAGCACAGGCAGGATGGTTTTCTCTGAATCTGTAAATTGGAACAAATTATTTCAGGAACTGAGACAAATCACTCCTATATCATGGCAAAGGAACAATCTTTCTCAGACTAAAATAAAAATACTTTTGGGGGGCATAGTAATTTTTGACTATATCTGCTTATGGCATGTATGATTAAGACTGATATCTTTATTTAAGTGCACATTCATATAAATTCATTCAAATCAAAGACTGAAATAATAGCAACTTTTGCCTTGCTGAGTACTGATCAAATAATTTACTGTCTGCATATATGTGCACGCACTTTACCCTTGTATTAGACACCTGGTATCTGACTACTTGCTTTTTTGTTTGTTGTGGGGGGAGGCCTCCCAGTCAGAAAGCCAGTGGTCCTGGTCAGTGTTTAAATGCAGAAGTGGGACACACTAAAGCAAGAATCTGACTGAAGATGCTGCATGTGGACAATGAAATTGCCTGTCTTCCTTTAGTCCTTGATCCAGAGTAGTAGAAGTGGAAGCACTATATAAAATGTTGATATGAATTAAGACCCAGAAGTTAGAAATGTATTATGCCATAAGACTTGCCTGTGTTCCACTTAAAATCAGTAGGAGCATTGAGCAAATGTTTTCCAGACTATCAACAGTGATTTCAGTGAGAAATTTGGGGGTAAAAAAAGTTACTTTAATGTTGCTGTTTATTTCCAAGTTCATATTGTGAACAATCAAAAAATCTCTAAGAGTAACCCTTAGGTGGAATTGGACAGATTAGGTTTTATATAGAGAGACTTTCAGGCAAGAAAACTTCTTGACTCAGCAGTTCTTTAAAAAGTCATCTGTTTCGGTCTACTGCTAATACAAAATATACATCTGCTTTTCTGGTCAGCAAAAGTTCCTGTAAGCAATATTTTTTCCTGATATTTCAGTTCATGTTGCATTTCTTAAATCTTCCTGTATAATTTCAAGAAAATGATGTTATGTCTCTGCTATAAAATACACAGATCTTCTCTCTAGATGTATATTTTTGCCTCTCATACTCCAACAATTTATATAATTGAATTTCACAGTTTGACTGAAACTCAGAGGTCACAAAAAAAATTATAGCTAGACATATATATAATACGGAACATTGTTATAGGCCACTTCTATCCCCTATATTGTATATGAATAGAGTAAATCTGGTTCATTCATTAGGAATATAAAACATTTGTGTTACTATATTTTATAATAGATTATGAAAATACTAGTATTTTCCTGTTTGCTGTTACATTCTAGAAAGGGTCATGAAAAAATCTGAGCGAAAACTATGATTCAAGTAACTACATGTAATTTTCTTTCCCTGAGGAAAGCTCATATTTCTCATTTTCTTAGCTTTTCTGTAGCAATTTTTTTAGGTTACATCTTCCTTATATTCCTCCATAGCACATGAATACTTCTTTTTTATCTTTGTCTTTTTATGGTAATGCTTTGAGAATTCAAATATTTGAACTATAGTTTCTGATCTAGTTTAAGCATGCATTAAAGTCAACCAGACAGTGCTAAACGTCAGTGCGCTGGTGATCAGAACAAATATTCTATACTTCCTATCATTAAAAAAGAAGTTAAAGAGTTATTTGACTTCTTAAATATTCCTGAAGCTACTGTAAATGCTGTCTCTTTTATTATCTGAGCAAGGCATACATTCATCTATCAGGTTTTCATGTTGATGAACAATATATTTAATCAGAATGCCAGTGCCTCTAAAATATACAAATAGCTAAAAGAAATACACCGTTCCTTATTGCGTGGCCATATCATGCCTTTTTGTTATGGTGGGTACAAGACACTCCAGTGGAAATATTGGGCTAAGAGTTACTTATAGTTCTGAGTGATTCCAATAGCTGAATGTATTCTCCTAGGTAGGACTTTTGGGATTGTCAATCATACTGGAATGATTTTTTTTTTTTTTAATTATGCCATATGCAAACTTAGTATAAAAATTGAAAATAACCAGGCAAAACACTTCATCAGGCAACCTGCTGGTGGGTTTGGGGTTTGTTATTGAAAGAGAGAGTTGCAGAAAAAGAACCAGCTGCAGAAATGTCACTGTGACTTACAAGGACATATAACATCAGGACAGAAAGTGCATAATTCCCAACTGAGCAGGGTAGAGTTAAGTAAATATAACTGTTTCCATAAATGATGGACTATATAAGGTACCCAGCGTATATTTTTGAGTCAGGGAATATTCACCATTTAGAAATGCAGGAGACGGAGATTAAATCAGACAGCTATGTAGCCATAGCACCGTTTTTCTCCTAATATTCTATCTTCCCACCCAGCCACGCTCCCCAAATGCCAAACTCTCAGATATATAGAGATGAGATGTAGGCATATCTATTATGTAACAGGAGGTAAAGCTGGGTAAAAAAAATGGGTGGAAGCCGTTTTCCTCTAATAATATGTACTCCAAACAATTTTCTGCTCTCCATGCTTGAAAGTGAAAGACCATTATCTGGACTTTTACTACCAAAGTAATAATAGTTAACAGAAAAATTCAGGGAAATTAGAGTACTGTTAAGTTTTCTTCTCCCCTACTCGCCGCCCTTTTTTTATTTATTTTTAATTCTAAGTCTGCTTACAAAAGAGCTAAAAAAACTTGGCTAAAGTAATATTCCTGTGAACATCAGAGAGGTGGGATTTGGGTGGGTTTCATCTACACTGTAGAAAACCTGGACATTACATGTGCATGCTGGCAAGCTCAGATAATGTCTCCGTGTGGGCCATCCCTTCTCCATTACCACCTAGGTGCATTTAAAACAATCTTTTCTATACTTAGCAGGCAAGTGAAGCAAGAATCAAGATTTGTCTGCTTGTATCATATGCTATAGCACTTACAATTGAGCAGCAAACCTTCATGCTGCCTCCTTCCCCCAAAACCTCTCGCATGTGTACAAAGTCACATGCAGAACATGATTGAAAGTTCATGACCCAAAGGCAATAATTCAAAATATGTCTCTTCTAGCTATTGTAAAAGCATCCAGTTCTATGGCTATCTCCCCCTTTGATGGATGTGCTGGTACTTACGACACTGCCTCTGGCACCATTTCAGGATCAGTCTGCTACAGACTTGCTCAGGCAGTGTTATGCTTCCATGTACCACTTTCTTTTAATTCTTCATTCAAGCTTTACAGGTGCATACAATATCTTATAATTAAACATACATGTATTCCAAATGGAAGCCAAAGACATTTTCACTGGGACAAATATGCAACTTTCACTTTTCAATTTCCTCATCCACTTCTATGCAAATATGTGTGTCACGGCCAACATTCAGGTGTCAGAACAAAGTCCTAACATTAAATTGTAACATATATATTTCTGTTGCAAGAGTGCCAGTGAAATGAATTTTGAATCATTTTGAATCCAGATGTTCTGAGTCTCTTTAATAGTGATAAACTATTTTGAAGTTGTCCAATATTTTTTCATAAATTTAATTTCAATGTAAGAAATTTGAAAAAGTTTTAAACTTCACTGCAATTAAAACTTAGTTTGCTTATTACATAAAGTGTGTTCAGTGGATATAACAAATTTTCACCTGCTCCATGGAGACTTTGGGATAGTCTGATTTGGATTTTAAGGTCATATGCAACAGCATAATATGGTTTACTTTCAGATAACTGTTCCTCAGAAATTCAGATACATCTTTGAACCACCTAACATTTGTTTTACTAAAGTAAATTGATAACAAGTTTCCTACGTACATGGTTCATTAATTAAGATTTTTTAACCTTTGAAGAAATGAAACCCAGAAAAGAATTAATGTATACTACAGATGTCATTCCAAAATAATGCAGGAGAAAGTTGTACTGGAAATTCAAAGTACTAGAGAGAAGTAAAAGACTCTAATTGCAAAAAAAAATTATCACAGTGTTTTCTTACTCTGTGTCAAGCAGGATTGGATAGGACCTCCTGTGTCACTGGGTACAGCAACCAGCTTTGGCAGGCAACCACATCATAAGGTTCTCTTATTAAAGGTCCATCACAAAATCTGTTAGACTGTGGCTTGTCCATTTGCCAATGTTGTCTGGGTTAAACCACACTTTTTGTTCATTATTGTCCTGGTGGATATAACTGCTGTTCTCAAATATCTCTCAGTCTTTGTTTTGCTAGATTTAACAATGTAAGGTCTTTCAGGCTTCTCTTTCAGAATGGATAGTCAGGGCATAGAAAATCTAGTAACTCTTTTTTTGCACCACTTTCAGTCTGAATTCACCATTCTTGAGCATGAGTGACAAAAGTAGGGCACATAGATGTAATATTGCACATTAATGATGTGGAGGAGGACAAAGAAGGAAGTGGTAATCTATTTGAGTCAAAATTGATTTGGGAAAAGCTGGTAAAGTAGTTTCTAGTGAAATAGAATTAGATATCCTTCTTAAATATAAATGTCAGACTTGACCTTCGATGAGGCTATTTTAAAGTTACTAGGGAGATAAATATGACTTAAAACTGTACTGCACAAATGGTAGGACCTCATTATTTCAACATACCAGAGCTGATAGAAATTTTTATTTTCATGAGCTAAATGTTACATATTGTCATTTCAAAAGTTAGTTTTGGTAAGCAATAAACACACTGATTGCAAAAGAGCTACTTGCATGAAATAACCTTGGATTTAGTGATCATAAATTAACTCAATAAAATCAAACTAAATAGAGAAAATTATATTATTTTCTTCAAGTTTCTCCTGTTGAAGTTGAAGATATGAAAGATTGTTACCTGATCCGAAAGATTATTCACCTGAGCAAATTGTCAGATTTGAGTGAAAGGTTTTCTCTGGGAGAAAACTTGCATCGGAAGCTTCTGGAACAGCTGTTTTGCTGAGGGTACAAACACTAAAACGTGAAGAGTCAAGTCTTAAAAGTATTGAATTACCTCGTCTCTCCGCTTTCCACAGGAAATACCTCTACAGAAGACTAATATCTAATGAAAGAGATATGAAAGAATACAAATATAAGCAGCCCATGTCTTTTCATGCAGAAATTACTTTATTCATATTTATTGACTAGTCTTCAATAATGATGCTTGGCTTAATGAGTTTTAATACACATACGGGAAGATTCTCATCTGCTATAATTAAGTGTAGCTTGAAATCTGTCAAGCAACACGAGACCATATCAGATGAGAATGTGACCTATAACCTCTGTGCTGAATATGTCTGAAGTGTAATCACATACATATGAACTTCAGCACTGTGTATTTTGAGTATTCATTTCCGAGTACATTTGGCATCTCATAACATGGTTGTATATCATTAAGATAACATTCAAAAGAGTATTATAGTGGTCATGGTATGTGTGGATATTAATACTGGAAAACCAGGAGTCATAAAATAAGATTAGTGTTTTTCACAGGCTTAAAAAATTAGTCACAGAAATGCTTTATCATTGTAACATTTTCCTTTCCAAGTAGCTTAATCACAGAAACCAGAGTTCTCTGTAGATATAGGAGAAAAGAAACCCTCAACCAAATCAATCTGAAGGTATATTTTAGCAGACCTTTTCAGATACTCATCTTTGCCTTCTGTGACAAACTGACCTTTCGGTTTGACTGAACTTACCTCAGGAAATGGGACTTGTGATGACACTGTGTTTTTCTTTCTGTTCAAGTATGTATGTATCTGGATGTGTCCCCATCCTGAACTAGTTGGCTCGCTTCCTACAAACTTCATTTGTAGGAAGGTGACCGGGTAATAGGAATGGTGCAACTGCAGGAAAGGCTGCAGCTCAGCTCCGATGTTCCAGACACAAGAGGATCTGCCCAGGAACAGACTTATAAATGTCTTTAACACAGGAAAAGCTTCAGCTGGATCGAGAATCAGCCACCAACACACAAATCCATGAAATTCATACTTTTGTAGTTTCACACTTTTCATATTTTTTTCCCTGTGACCCGAAGAGCAGCGACATCTCCCCCGCCCCCTCATAGTCCTTATGTACATTTTGAGTATTTCTGCTGCTGTTGTGCGCTTGTGCCTCTAGGTGGAACTGAAGGGATTGAGAAGACTTTTTGGTAGGACCTGTACAAACACGCATCCAGTGTGTCACAATTAGGATAATCTCTGCCTTGAAGCGTTTCTGTCTAAACAGCCAAGATATATTGTTGAAAGAGAAACAAGCCAGTAAGTCAAACAGCTTGCTCTGAGTAGAAAAGCAGGGATTTATACAAACCACAAGGTGTATTCATTAAGCAATCTTTGACTCACTTCAGTACCCACCACCAGCAGCTCCTCCTGAAAATGGTGACACTGTTTTCTATCACTTTCTAGCACTTATTTCTCTTGAACCGAAGTCCTGTTAAACCCTCAGTATATATGCAAAAATTGTTGATAGATTTTGCTTTCTGCGTAGTTTCAATGATTTAGGATAGTAACTGCACTTTTAAATAAATTGCAGGAGAATGGACAATGTGGACTGACCATGACATTTTATCTTTGTCAGTTTTTTCCCGCTCAATGAGGATTTAAAATTCATTTAGAAACACTAGTGTTACAGATGATACCTTTTAACATATGCAAAGCAATAAGCTATACTCTAAATATTTGACAGTTGCTAAGATAATTCTTCTTATTATTCCTCATTTCCATCACTCTGTTTAGAAATAAACTCAGCTATCTCCAGATTTAGTGTGTTATTTTTTTATTTGTGATCACACTCGGAAAAGGCAAAGATATTGCTACTTTTGCCATGGTCTGCAGGAGGAATCTAGTGAATTATTTAGTATTGCTGCATAGTTGTCTACAAGAGAGATTTTTATGATCTTTTTCTATTGCATAGTTTGTGTGAGAAAAGGACAGAAAACAAGATGGCTTAACTTTGTCTCCTTTATAAGACACATTTATCTTCCCACACGTCAACATTTTTCATGGAAGTGAAATTCACTTGCTAGCCATTTCTCCTGTCTTTTTTTAGTATTTGCTTCCCACAAAATCCAAGAAAACAAATCTTTGGTGCAGAATTTTGTGTAACACGACATGGAGAGTTGTACAGACTCATTTATAGTGTCTCAAGTATGCTAAAGGCACTCAGGCTTATTCTGCTGCTTATGCACTGTGTTGCTTCTTTAATTTCTGATTGAGTGGGTCATAGAAAAAAAATCAACTGTTCCATCATGTGTCTGAGATTTTTCTCATAATATGTCAGGTGTGGGAGGTGGAGAACAGGAGTGGGAGTAGAAGGAAAAAGTCCCTAAGTTTTTTTTCTGAAATCAGAAGGAGTGTTATTAACTACAGCATGTGGAGATCAGGCCCTTACGGTGTACTTCTCCAGCTCATAGCTATGCGGTATGTTTGTCTACATTGTCCTAAAGGTTCTCGGTTGTCAGGTGAAAGCTATCTGACTTACTACAGATTTAATTCTTTCTCCTTCATCATTAGCTAGGAAAGTCAGTAACGATCAATCCTGGTGAGGTTTAAAACTCCGTTCTCCACTTCTAATTTCTCCAAAGGGGAAGTGGCATTTCTATTCTTCTTGTCAGTCTTACTTTATTAAGGGCATCTTTCCACTGTAATCAGAAACTTGAAAGTGTGACATGGGCCACTTGTAACAAATACAGGCTGTGCTGAGAGGCAGGAGCAAATATCTCACTTGCCTGTGGCCCTGGGTAAATGAGTAATAACCTGGCTGTGATAGCGGGCATCAGCGTGAGCTGTTCTAACCGGCTGGAGTTATTCCTGAGCAGCTGGACCATACTGGCAGCCATGTCATATTCGTTTGTTAGGCTAAGATAAAGACTGTCGTGTACTGCTATTTCACAGTTGCAAGGCAGACATATTCTGATGATTCTAAAAGCTTGTTTGGAAATAATATTTTAAGATGAGGTTCTAATTTGGTCCTCCTTCTCTGAGAAATGCTCACTATAGATTCAAGGTCTTCTGTGTCTATAAATGCAGTTCACAGCTTCGTCCCAGTTACTTACACCAGTTAGCACTGAGACAACAGAACCAGAAAGCTGAATAAAATAGCTTTTCTTCCCTCTCTGTTTCCCTTTTCTTTCTCTCTGCTATAATAACTGTATGAGCTACTACAGATAGATAGGAAAATACAAAACCCGTCTTCCTTGCTGTAAGAAGTAGACACATACTCTTTGCAATGATTCAGACTACAGTCAGCTTAGATTATTTGTATTTCTTGTAGTAAGCATAAAGTCTGGATAGCTAACATTTTTTTCAGCTATCAGGACTTTTCAGGAAATAATTTACTGTGTATTCATCAGCCCATTGCCAGCTTCCCTCCTGAGGGGTCCCTAGAAACATGATTACCCTCCCTGTCCGGAAAGCAATAAATACTCTGTGTTACCATTTAGAAGATGCTGCTGTGTATCTAGAAGGAAAACCAGTTAAATTAGATTTATTTATGAATACCAGAGAAATCACAAAAAAATAACCTTTACATTACATATTAAATAAAATTACTTTAAAAGTCAGGCTGGGAAAAAAGTGTGTTTGTGTTATGTGTGAATGTGTGGGTGTATTTTAGACATTTGACTGAGATGCATAAAATACACATATATTCGGAGAGCTTTAAAACTATTTTCTATTTTTTTCCTGAAATCCAGACATTAAAAACAACATAAATGATGCATTGCATTGACCTTCTCCTTATTATTTATTATGTTCTATTTATGTCAGAAACAGGAAAATAAGCATCGTGTCCAAGAACATCATGGTAATTGTCTGTAAGAAGCTTTCCAATGACTTCTTGCACTTACAAGTGTCTAATACTTCCCTTTTATCACTGAAGCCTAGTAAACTCATCATTTCTGCATCATCCATACCATTTCTCAGTGCATGAAATGCACCACACAGACTGTGTCTTTTTCTCCTGCTTTTCTTACTTTCTGAGAACTTTAAGGCTGTAAAAGAAACAACTCTTACAAACTCTTATTTGTTTCCAACAGAATAAAATAAGATTGGCTTCGCTGCTCCCTAAAGTTTCAGACTTTCATCGACAAGGCGAAGGGTGCAGGCAGTCATGGTGTCAGGGCACAGCGGGGGCTGGCGGCTCCCTGGGGTCGGGGACCAGGAGCGGCGGGAGCTCCCCGGGGCTCTGTCAAGGCAGGGCCTGGCAGCCAGGGCCCGTCCCACAACCCCAGCCAGGAGCAGGGCAGCCGGGGGCACGGGGGCAGCCCCAGCCCTGGGCATCGGGCACCTCCATGGGGATGGGCGGAGGGCAGGCCAGGATGTGGGCCTGGCTCAGCAGGGCCCATGGCCGGGCAGGGCAGGGCTGTGGGGAGCTGGAGACCAGCCCTGCTGTGGCGTCGCTGGGGCAGGGACTGATGGCCCCGGGGGGCTGACATGGGGTCCTGGGCCCTGGGCAGGTGGGGGGAGCCCCATGGCAGGGAGCTGGGCAGGAACATGGTTTCCTAGTAGTGCCCTCAGGCCCTGGCTCTCACCACTCTTTGCTTCAGATATGGTTTCTCCCCAGATCTTTTTTCTTTCTGGTAAGGAGAGAAGCTAGTCCTTCAGAGAGGGGAATTTGTATCTCAACAAACTGGCACTTTTCTGCAGCACCTGTAAGAGACTCAGGAGAGAAACATTTTTAGCGCTACTGGCCTCCGATTCAGCCTCCAGGTCGCTAGAAGTTTTAGGGTGTTTGCGAAGGGGCAGGAGGGAAAAGTCGTACAGAAACCTGCAGAAGTTAACACAGTGTGGGAAGGGATGAACATCCACACATTATGGGGCACAGGTAGCAAAAACCTGATTTTAAAATTATCTTCTAATTTCTGTTATAAAATCAAGTTTTCATTTGTTTACAACTTTGTCTAAATATGACTGGACCAATTATTGTAAATGCATCAGGTATTGGTTTCTGCCTGAAATGTAAAAGGGGTAAAATTTCAGCTAAATTATCAGTAATTTCTTAGTGTAGAATTTACGATTATTTTTTTTCCTGGTACCTAAAGTTGCTTCTTTGAAAAGATTTCGGTCTCACACACTATGGCACAGGATATGCAGTGGCTTCACTGTCAAATACATGTGTGTAGGCACCTCTGTGAAAAAATTATCCCATATGCAGCCAAGATAAGAATTTCTGAAAAATCTCAGATTCTGTATGTTATATTGAGTTTTATTAGCGGTTGATTGCTAAACTTTTTGAAGACTGCCTCTGTCCTAGGCATTTCAGGTGTCCTTGAGATGATTTCTGATAGCACCAAAACATCGGTGTGGAGCTTGGCTATAGGAAATCAAAACAGGAAAACTCCTGTGTCTTGATGCCCAAGGAAAAAAAGCAGCCTAGTTGCAAAGCCTCAGAGTGAAGAGGAAGACTTGGGGGAGTTGTAAAGAGGGAATATTGGCATGATGAGTAGGAGAGAGAGAGATACTGGCAAGAGAAACCAAGTGGGCAGATTTGAAGCAGTAGAGGGGGAGGGAGTAAAAGGTGTTTAAGGGAGGGAGACTGCAACAGAAGTGGGGAGAGAAGAGAGGGGAAAAACAAGTGCAGTGAAAATAAAACAATATAAAATGAAAAGGATGTGACTACTGGAATACACTCCTCTCAGAACCTGAGGGAAAAAAACATGATTCCTGAATTTTAGAGGGTTGTCAGTAAAATATAGTGGGATTTCAAACTGGCAGGTTGGGAAGGAGTCTTGCTTGTTTATCTTTTAAACCTAAGAAGCTCCATAAACCCAAAAAGCCCTAGGATAAAAGAACAGCATTATTTCATTTGCTCACTTGAGTTCTAGAAAGTTGGAAAACACCAGGACTGAAGTTGTCTGTGTAATCTTAATTCAGTCATTTTGCACAGATGTGCTTTGGTGCAGTTTTAAATTACATAATCTTGTACTTCTTGTTTACTATAAGACACCTACTTCACTCAATGCATAGAGTACATGTCCTCTGAAAATCAATCAAGAGTTTTAGAACATCACTTCACTTATTCCAGGAATTGGAGGCTGTAAATCTACTGGGGCTTTCCTGGGAAAGAACTTAAATCCTCATAGGCTTCATGAGCTTACAGAGCTAGAAGTCCAATTAACAACAAGGTCCAAAAGGTGACAAAGAGCAAAGAAAAAAAAATACAAGGGGCTCAGAGGGGGATATAGAACAGAGTGCTGCTGATTGCCAAGAGGAGCAGTAAGTGCTGCCCAGGAGCTGGGTAGTGGATGTGGACAGAAATACTTCGCATGGAGAAGGAAGTGATCATAGAAAATATCACACGACTTCAGCAGAGGAAAGAATAGCTTCATATCTAAGGGAGCTGAAGGTTGCTATGGAGAACTGGATTCTTATCCTCCCTCTGTCCTCCCTGTGCTGAGTCATTTCAATCAAAGTTCACAGGTGGTGTTACTTGTATGGTCCTCAACCATTGCTCATTGCAACTCATCCTCAGGTCCAACTCTTTGAAATAATTGACTCCTACTTTTGCTTGCCAGTCATGTGTTCCAAAACTCATCCTATTAGTATGATTAATTATAATTATTAATAAGTATTTATTACAGAAGTTCCTAGAGACTAGTATAAGCTCCATTGCATTAAGAATTTAAAAAGTGATAAAATGATCTCTCTACTCCAAAGAGAGATTGTCACTGTCTAAATGCCTAAGACAGGCAGACCACAGGAGGGGAGGCAACCAGGGCAGTGGGGTGGAGAATGATTTGCTCAAGGTCACTCAGGAGGCATTTAATGGCAGTGCTGGAATGAGATACTGTTAAAATCACAGGAGTTCTGCTGCTAGGAGTCATTTGTTTAAAAAGATTGCCATGCATTTAAATAAAACGATCTGTAATGGAAGCCTGTCACCTATGATCTGAGCAAAGTAATTTATTATGCAAGAGCCATACAGATAATTTACAATAGTTCTTCTGTGCCTTTAATGTATAGTAACTGTAATCATGGAATTGCTTCTGAAATCTCTTTTATGCTACTTGGCACTCCATATGGTAGTTGGATACTGCAGGAAAAAATATCCTCCAGGAATCATTGAGCCAGGCTTTAAGCCAGGCAATCTCCTCTAACACTTTCAGAGCAAGCCATACTATAAAAATGTAAATGTGGTAGCAATACTTCTTCTTCACACCATTTTTCAAAAGGTAAACGTAAGTGTTGTTCAAACCATGGTGCAGCTTGATAGCATTTGTAAAGGACATAAAAAATCCGAGTTACTCTGCGTAGGTGGCTTTACACACCTGTAACTGTGAAGGCTCTCTGATTCAGACATATATCATCCAACCACATCAGTAGAAAGACTTACAGTAATTGCAGTGCTGCGCAATTTTCTTTCCTCTGTCTCCTCTCCCTCTACTTCTATTTTAGACATCTTTTGTTGCAAGCACTCAGGCATTCTCCCTTCCTGAGGCATTTGGGCAAACGTTACCCACTGAGAGGTGTGGTTTTCTAGCGTGTTCACTGGCATAAGTGAAGCAGATTACAACAAACAAGTAACAGATGAGATAACAGAGAGAGAGGGGGATGGAGAAACAGAAAGGAAGGGCACAAATAGGATAAGATAATGAGGAAGAAGATATACAAGTACTGGGAAGGAAAAATTCAAATGACAGAAGTAAAAAAAAAAAAAACTGGGGGGGGAGAGGGGGGAATGGGAAGGAAAATTAGGGAAAGTAGGCCAGAAATGTGATAAATGTGAAGCAGAGAGATCCAGCCTTGAATAGGGAAACAAGAACTCCTATTGCAGCTGTGGAGCAACTAGATTGGTGCCTCAGATTCCCTTTTATTAAAAAAAAAAATTGAATGGTTAGTGCAAATTTATCTTTCCTGTGTTGTGAGAAGTTGGAAAATTATCACTAAATACATTAGCAAACACTGAAAGATTATATGCTTATATGCAATCCAGAAAAGGAGGAAAGAGAAGGGATATCAAAAGGGAGGCAAGAAAGAGAAACTGAGAATAAAAAAGAGAAGACAGGCTGTTGAAGAAGCAAGAGATAGGTAGAAAAGGGAAGAGTAAATAGAAGGGGAAAGAAAAGAAGGAAGGCCACCAGCACTTTCCTAAAGGGTTAAGAGGAAATGAGTCAACGCGGTGTGAAGACTAAAAGGACTGTTCTCTCAGAAAGCAGAAATGGGGAGTGGGAGCTTTGCAGGAAGAAGGTGGTAGAAAGAAACTCAATTTTCCCTTCTAAATTTCAAACCTCCAGTTTAGTCATTTGAATGGGTTGGACCTGACCTTTTTTTCTTTTTTCTCCCCCTGTAATTTACACATGAAGCATTGAGAGGAATCAGTATCTAGTTTTAGACCCTATTGCCTAAATTGAAATGTAGTAGTATTAGCTAATCACTGCATTGGTCCTAGTGCAACAGTGTTTTTCCCAAGTAAAATACACAAGTTGTACTCAAGAGCTGGAACTGGCAAGGTAAAAGCTTAAGGGATCTGCCCCCTGCCCTGTACTATTCCTGATTTCCTTCCGTTCCTGTCCCTCACCCTCCTTCTGGACTCTTAGGCTCTGAGTTCCCCAGCTTGCTTCCAAAAGTCTTTGTTGTATGTAGATATGTACCAAATGAATATGCCACTTTTCTTTTTTGATCTTCTCATTTTGTGGTTAATTGCTTCTTAATACTATGTGAGAATTTGTTGCATCCATAAACATCTTTAAGAGGAATTGAAATAACCTTTAAATAAAGGAATACAGAGCAACTTACAATCCTAGTAATCAACATAAATACATTTTAAATGCCCTGTTTATTTCTTTGGAGTCAAGCAATCTAATTGGGTTTGATTTCCTAATAGAGGCATATACCAGGAATGTTATACCCTTCATATATGCTGCAGTTAGTTTGGGCTAAAATTCAAATTCAAGCTCAAATTGACAGAAATCAGGAAGAAAAAAGAGGAGGGGAGGGAGCAGGCATGTATTTACAAATTTTTTTAACAGCATGACCTCTTGAAAACAAAGGGTCTGAGGAGCACAATCTATTCTAATGGTATTGCCCTGTTTAGTTTTTGTTCTGTAGCCAAGGAAACTGTCAAGTAGTAAGGCTTATTTAGGTAGAGTTATCCTGCCCAGGATTTGACTCAACCATTTTTGGTGCAGGGTATGTCTAGGTTTCAGCAGGCAGTACCAGTTCTGAGTTCCCAGCTGTTTCCAGGGGTGTTTCTCAAGCATGTTTCCAGCCCATGTCCCATACCAATGGGGATATGGCCGTGCACACACCATCTGCACACTCTGCTCCTCATTGTGGAAACCATGTGAATTCCAGAAAGTGCAAGTAATTGCATGGTGCAAGTAATAGATTCCCAGTCTGGATCATCAAGGTACCCAGGCACCAGGGTATGCCAAGACTCACCTCCACAAGAGAGCATAAGTGCTGATTCAAGGACTTGTGCACTTTAGCCAGGTGGGATGTGGTGGTTTTGTGTACCGCAGCTTTCACCACTGTGACTCTGCCTGGATTTCTAAGCTGGAATTTAATGTGCAGAATCTGTCTCAATACTTATTAACAGCTGGGACCTTAAGGATTCTAATTGATGGTTGGACTGGATGATCTTAAAGGTCTCTTCCAACCTTAATGATTCTATGATTCTATGATTCTAATTTTTCCTGCAGAGAGTACTGAATGCCTAAATCACTGTAAGAATGCACATCTCAGGCAATTTAGGTATTTTGAAAGCTGCAGAGCAGAGATTAAGTGTTGGGAATGTTTTTTAAGTGTTGTGTGCTACAGCAGCAGTTCACAGTCCTAAACTCAGTTTTTGGCATGTTTAAAAAAGATCAGTTGCTTTTAAGCTGAAGTCTGAAGTTTGCTATTTGCATGTTCATTTAGTAATTTGCTTCCTTAGTTTATTTTGTACTTACATACACACGTTTCTTTGAAATATTACCTTTAGTGTGAAATATTACTTTTGAAATGTACCTCAAATATACATTTTTCAGAAATTTCACTGTAGAAGTCCAATAAAACTTTTAGCACTAGTAGTTTTGCCCAGATTTAATGAATTTTTGTTTATTTATAAATGAAGAGTGGGAATTGTTGAGTAATATAAAGTCCATCTGGAAACAGATTAGGTTTGGTATTTAATAAATATCCTGATCCATCTTTGTGCATAATTCTGCTGCTTTCTTGTAAGCCTCATTATGCTTTTGAAGGAACATATTTTTTTTCCACATACAGGTACTGAAAATTCATATATTGAGAAGCACTTCTGTTAGTTACATCTGGAGTAAAATGCATAGCAGTGAAAAAGAAAAGGATTCTGTAGAGTAATGTCATAGAGTTTCAGGTCTGTTGCTAGTAATTCATGTCAACTTTGCTCAGTCCACAAGTTCAGTGACTTCTTGTAGCCTAAGAGAGGGTCCAATAAATGTTCAACTTGGTTTCTTAGAGACAACCTAGATATTTTCTTTTCCTTTTTAAATATATTTCTACTGATCTTAAAATTTCTACAGACTAACTTATGTTATCAGGAATACTTATGTTGTTGTTTAGTAAAAGCCATATGAAAATGCTACAAATAGAGAGGATTTGGTAATAGGTAGTCAGATACAGTACATATACTATAAATTTTTGCAATGACTTTTCAGGACAGGACCATACTTTAAGGATTTTAGTCAGTTAATTAATTATTGTGTTGGGGAAAATACTCAGCTACAGTTTTGCAGTCTTAGTTCTCTAGGGATGCTAGAGGGATCTTCTGTGTCACTACGATACCTTTACTCCTTTCTCCTTTTAAAACTTTAATTCCAGTGGTATTCCCATGGATCAAGGGAATCCTGATGTAATTGTAATGGACATGTAATTTTGTTTCAAATAATATTTGGCCTGCAATGAGTGTAACCAAAACACATTTTATTCTTCAAGCGTTATAGCTAACATTTTAGGAAACTCTTAGGACTAGCTTTTAATTTGTGTATCCAGTCAAAGCAGGTTTGATGGCAGGTGCATGTCTGAATGTTAAACACAGAGATTCTCTACAGATGTAAAAGGGGCTGGTTTAGAATGTTCTTTTATCCATGGTTACATAGCTGAGTTTTAAACAGTCTGCAAATCTCTGCCTAGACATATAACTACCTGGCTTGCTAGACAAGCATTTTAAGCAATTATACATCTGAATCGAATGATTTGTACTCACAACTAGATGCATAAAACCATGTCACAAAGATGATTGCAAGCACGAATTAGAAGTCAGTGGTAAAGGATTGGCAATAAATGTTTTTCTAAAATAAATTGCAAAGTTCTTTTCAAATTTTAAACCTCTCATAAATGTGTTACAAAACGAAAGAAACAATTGCAGATATATTTAGAAGTGCAGTAAATATAGCAAGATGTTTTTGGAATGGGGAATATGGTACCAAACTTCAAAGATAACTTCATGTATGCTTCATCAGGCCTGGTTTTCTTTCAGAGTACGTGGTATGGAGCTAACAGTGCTAAGTTCTCATCTAATTTAAATTTGTGCAAATGACTTAGATCAACTGCACATATTTGCAATAGATAAAGCTCAAGCCCAACACTTTTTTAACTGTTTAGTTCTATTCTTCCACAAAGAGAAGAAAAAGAATGGAGAGCTGTATTAACACAATATGATAAGTGCAAGGAGTTATCAGCATGCAGATGACAGTAGAATCAGCTGTGAGAGGACTGGGTTGACAAGATAACATACATATATCAGCTGATTAAAAAGAAAGAAGGGCAGAGATAACCAATTTCTCCCATTTGAGAAGTTCTCTGATTACAACATAGTCTAGAGTTTGAGAGCTAGGCAGCGATAATGGTTATTCAGGAAGGGATCAAGATATTAAATAGAGAGCTGGTCCATCGTCAGTTCCAGTGAAAAGATTTGGAACAATTTTTCACTGTCTGGTGGCACAATCTGGCTAGAAACAACAGCATGGGACAGTAGAACTTATTAAGGTTATAGAATTTTATTACAAATGCTGCAGAGTGAAGAGGCTTTACTTTGTTTCTGTTGAATAAGAGAGTTTGATTGCCCTACCCATCTACAGTTACAGTTGTCTTGGAAAACAAGGAGACCAGTAGCATCTCACTTTGCTAGGACAAGATTCTGTATCAAAAGGGCTTTCTTCTAGCTCATTATTTTGATTTGTGGATCAAATCATACTTGATCATCAGATGGAAATCCATTTGAGAACTGATGCAATATGCCACAAATATGGATCTTCTCACACCCTAAAGAAAGGATCTAATTGAGCCAGCTATTGATTCAAAGTCATGCTCCCAAAATGTATAATATAGTTAAGTATATGTTTTAGAAACAATTGGCATATTCAAATCTAATTTATGCACACATTAGATTTCTAAGTGCATAATGATGCACAAAATTAGATAGGAATATAAAATATCAGCAAGTTTCAATTTACCACATTTGGATGATGTATACTCAGGTTCATGTTGTAGTCTTTTTAGCCTATGTTCTGAGCCAATTGTCAGTGATTGAAAATGATTAGTAGAGGGTTTTTTTAAGGAAAAATATTGAGGAAAAAAGGCATTAGAAAAGAGATAAAATTAATAATTAAAAAAACTGAAACAGCAAACACCTTTTTAAAAACCTGTTATCACAGAAAATATATAAAATAAGGCTGAAGTGATCTCTCTCACTTTATATTTATAATGGGGAGTAAATATCAGGAAAGGAGTCTCACTGTGTGCATGAGTAACACAAGAACAGATGACTATAGGAAGTTCATTAACATTTCAGATTGGAAATTAAGCATTCAAGAAATTAAGTTCATAAAATCACAGAATCATGTAAGTTGGAAGAGACCTCCTGAGGTCACTTAGTCCAACCCCCTGCTCAAAGGGGTCCAGGTAAAGCAGGTTGCTCAGGTCCACGTACACTCATATTTTGAGTAGCCCCAAGGCTGGAAACTCCACAGCCTTTCTTGGCAATCTGGTCCAATGCTCGGTCACACTCATGTTCTGGAAGAGCCATCAAATGTGAGTGATTGTGTGGCGATTAAGAGTGACAATTAGCATACTTAGTCTCAAGAGAGTGTTGAATTATTTGTAAACAGGAACAAATGTCCATGGATTAATGTTCAGAATATATCACCTGACCCTGCATCCTATACATCTATGAAAGAAGGCCCTCTAAAAACTTTGTTCATGAAGACGTTAATGATATACTCCAAACACAGGCAAGAATGACATGCTGTCTTCGAGATCAAAAGAATTACTGACTTCAGTAAGCCTATAGATGCTCACTCCTAAAAACTTATAGATTAAGTTTCTCTAGATGGATAGAGAAAAATATGTGGTACAGATTTCCAGAAAAGAAAAGATTGATACTGACAACTATGATGCCATAAATATTATTTCACTGCCTCATAAAGCAATGAAATAAATATTCCATCATTAATAGCTGGGATAAGAGAGCCATGAACAGTAGGCAGTGATGCTTTAGAAGAACTTTATCTCATCAATCAAACTTGATTACTTGTTTTGATGCAATTACAAAAATTAATGGGCAATGGGAATGAAGTAGATCATATATATTTGGATCCTAGTGAAGCATTTGATATGGCATCTTAGGAATTTTCAGTTTTAAAATTTGATTCAGTACTGCCTTCAATAAGATCATGACCATGGAGGCTGTAAACTGCCTAAATGAGTACAAAAAACAGAAATAATAAACAGCAACATATTAAGAGAAGGAATCTAAAAGAGTTGGCATTTGTTAGCAAGAGTTGGCAAGGGTTAGATTTGTTTAATGTCTATATTAGTAGGCTGAAAGAAAAAGTAAAGAGCACACTAATGAAATCTGAAGATGGTATTAAATTGGAAGGAGTGTGCACATGATTAAAGAAAAAGATAAAGTGGAATTTGGGAAATTACAGACATGATGAAACTGAAAAATGATATTCATCTTAGAAATATGAAAGCCTGTTCAATTTGAGGAAATAATCTGAAGCACTAGTATGTTGGAAGTTACTGGTATTTGTAAGTCAAAAGAAAGCAGATAGTACAGAAGATTCCGTGATGTTTTACCACTGGTACATATAAAAGTGATTTTACGGGACATTAACAATAGTTTCTCCATATGTGCATGAAAACAAGTTTCAATTCAGGTGATGGAACTAGGCTGCAAGAAATATTGCAAAAGTAGATGCATTCAGAGGAAAGGGTAAAGTAAATAAGGAGGCCAAGAGGAACAATGTGCAAGCAGTGAGTAAAATGGGACAGAGTTCAGCTGGTTCACTGAAAATCTTAAAATGAAAAGATGATAGAACATACTTAGGACAAACTTGCCACATTTTATGTATTTTGCAGTGATGAGAGCATCCCTTAGCTGGACATTGGATCCCTTGACTGGACATTGCCTAAGACATTTTATGATTATAGGGACCGTTCTTTTATTGTTCTTAGAAAATATCGGATCTCAAAAAGGCAGATTCAGGAAGAGCAGTTACGAATCAAGTACCAATCTTGTGTTCTAATCAATAAAAATACCTACCATCAGGAAGGACAGTAAAATAAAAGAGAAATATCTTGTGTGATATTAAGCAAAGCAAGACATTTTCAAAAATAAAAAGTAAAAAAAAAAAAAAAAAAGGAAAAGAAAAAGGCAAATGCTCCATTACAGCAAACTGTAGTTCCTGCTGGGTCCCTAGGAAAAGTCCTTTCTAAAAAGTCACCTCAGACTCTTAACTATGTGTCTGCTCCTCCTCTTTTCAAGAATCTGTAAATACCCAATCTTGTTTCAGGCTGCCTGCTAGCTGAGCTCTCACACTGTCTGTCACACCTTAGAAGATGTTTTAGCTGTTTATGCCCAACTGCTGCTGGGCAATAAGTGATCATCCTTCTCTTCAGAGACTTTCTTGCCACCTTGATTGCTAGGACAAAACAAACAGTCACATTTGTGTCAGTTGACCTGCCCCATTCTCATAAAGAAGTATAGCATATAATAAGCTGCAAATAAATAAAAATGAAACAAGGTCCATCCATCAAAATGATGAGCCTATTCTCACCTGCATTTTCTACAATTATACTGTGTGACTGACTCAGAGGTATGCATTACCTTCAGCCAGCTACTTAGAATATTCCCTCTCCCCTGCAAGTACTACTAATATTCTGAAATTTAGTCTGCGGATAATACCAGGAGGGAGCCTTTGGAAACTTCTCCAGTTCCCATTTTGGTATCTATAGTAACACTCAAAATCTTGTTGAAGGCAAAAGGTAAAAAACATATGTAGAGCTAAGGGGTTTTTGTTAGTCTAATTGAAATCTTAAGAGCCTAATCAAAAGACAAATATCTATTGTTAGTTCAGTTACAATGCTATCAACAATCACAAACCAAATTAATACAGAACAGTTTCATTAATAATACAGGTTAAATTGTTATACAAAAGCTCCCTACTATCTCCCCCTTTTCCTTGGTATTGCACTCCCTGTACGATATTCCTCTGGGTCCTAAGCTGATGGTGTCTGTCTTCCTCAAGCAGAATGGGTGGATGTGTTACAGTGAGACATCGGCATCCTGGGGCATCAACAGGAAAAGTGCAATGTTCAGGGTGGGGGTTGCTGCCTCCTTGGTGTTGAGTACGCTTGGTTTTATTTTTATATGAGTTTTAACACAGTCTGCTCACATGCCTTTTCTTTTCTTTGGTTCCCGATCAATCAGTTTTCTGTTAGCTCCACAGCTGGTTTTACACGATTTACAAGGTCACAAGCATATAGTGACCACTGATTGACTGTGATTTGTTGTGATTGTGATTTGCGGTTGTATTAACTGCAGTTTGTGTTTCTTGTGTGGGACCTCTGGTATTATCCTGTGTCTGCACTCTCCCACACTGCATTTTAATCTGCAGGCAGAAAGTTCAGTTCACATGCAGAATAGCTACTTGTTTTTACTGTAAACTAAAACTAAATTAAAACACATTTAGGCTGCTATATAACTGCTGTCACAACTGAAACAAATCATTACGGGGAGACAAGTCCTGAGTCTGCACACTGTCAGGTCAACACAAACCTTGTGGCCTTTACTAGTAATGGCATATTTACTGAAAAATATCATTGCCACAAAAGATTATGCCTTCCATGCTTCAGCCTAACACACTGCAGCCAGGGTTACCAGGCAGATATTGCTTGTTTGCTCTGCCTGGCACACTAAATGGCAGCACTTCTCGGGGAGCTGTCTTAGCTTTGCATAAGATGTAGTAACTGATGTTATGCTGTCACTAAGTTCCATAAATATATCTACTTTATAAAAAAAAAAAAAAAAGTGCTTTATAAAAGTGCTTTATAAACTCCACATCATAAAGAACAGTGAGCTGCCACTTTATTAAGGAAAAGACACTAAAGGCAAAAGAAAAATTGAAACATTACTGGAATGTGAGTGTAGAGATATTTCTATCCATCTTATTCAGTCAGTCTAATGCCAGTATCTAAAAGGAAAACAACTTTCATGAACTCTGAAGACAACCATGTTTTCTCATCTGACATTCCTAAGTATCATTTATGATCTGATACTTCATAAGACCAGGCTCTTCACCTCTTTCTTTCAGTCATATGTACTATCTAGTGGACTAGTGGATTCTTAAAATACAAATTGTGAGTTTCAAAAATGAAGGAGGAAGATAAATGTCCAATATATACCATCTCATTCTTGTCCATCATACATCTGTAAAATTTGGTTATATTAGCTGTAGTTTAATTGCCAGCTCCCCCATGGTCAAAAGGATTATTTCAAGTATCTATTTCTATGTTTTTTCTCTTTTAACACTGTATTTCATATTCATCTTCCTTGTTAGTCTTGTAATTATTGAATTACAGTTGCAAGTGGCAATACCTAGGAATCATTTAATGTATGAGTGCAAGTGATCATTGTCATCTTTTCACAAGACAATGGGCTTTAGGATAATAAACAGATATGGTTCCATGTAAATTTTAATTAAAGTATTCCATTTTTAATTTTAAGTTTAAAAAAGTTAAAACATTTTTTCAAAGGTAAACATGGCAGAGGGAAGTCCATTGGTGAAAATTATTAAAGTGGACAGACTGCAACCAAAAAGACAAAAAAAAAAAAGAAGACAAATACCTAAATACCTTGTTGTAATGACGAGGCCCTAAGAATCTTCATTTCTTCCTAATATGCACTAATTTTTCTTCCTCCAAGCCAAGCACAGTGTGCCTAGCAGCCCTTTTTCTAGCTATAAGTGGTTGAGTTACATGGGAAGTCAACATCACTGCAGCTCAGTTAGATCCTTGTCTTCTGGGACTTGCTTAGTCAGAATTCGATGGGACTGAATCAGTTCTTTGATTAATAGATTCAACACAAATGGAAAGCCCATACTGCCTCTTTCACTTTCTTAGAACACTCCTAGGACTGTTCTCCTAGGAGGATGTTGTAAAATGTTGGAAAATTATTTTTCTTTCTTGTTCTACATGCTTAATGCTTCTAGCTATCAGATACTGGAGTGTAATAATGAAGCATCCAAGAGAGCACTGGACTTTTTGAGCATCTCAATATGATTGAAAGAAGTAGAGTTATTGATAATAAAAAAGTAAAATGTTACACACAAAGAATAAAAAAGGCTGTTAGTTTATTTTTAATCCATATCAGTAAAAGAAAAATACAGAATCATTTGTCTCTCTGTTTCAAGAGACAGTCTTCCAAAACTGTTGAAACCACCAAGGAAACATAAAAAAAAATATTATTTTCTTTTTTGTCATAAACCATTTTTGGTGCTGCTGGAGAGAATGACATAAATTTAATACCTTTCTCCCGAAGCTTGTTGAAGACATTGTTGTATTTCTTTTGCTTCTGAACTGTTGTTCTGAAAATACTTTGAAGGAGATGAAGAACACACAACCACCTTCAGAGTGAATCAGTTGCTTTCACTGCTGAGGAGAATGGCATATTATGTGTAACGTTGTAGGTAAATAACAATTGGTATAATGCACGCAGTTTGGAATAAACTGTATAGTTTGAAATCCAAGTGAAAGATTTACTAAAGAAAAATGATTCTGCATATTTTTGCATCACATGCTCTTGAATTAAAAGTAATTCACTGAGCCTCTCCCCTTCCTGACTGTTCTACTCTTTATTTGAGAGCCACCACCATCTTTGTCCTTACCCATGCATGATCATCAAATAAACCATGATACCAAAATAATGGTTTATAATTCTCATTTATGGCATGCATCAGTGGATATTGGACATAAAAAAGAGTAAAAGACAAGACCCAAAAGTAAAATGTTAAGCGAATATAGGCTGAAGATGAGAATTTCCTTTGTAACAGGGCTTGAAATGTTCCCATTTTCATTCACATGATGTAGGAAACCATATCACATGTAGGGAATTATCCATATTTGCTGTAGGATGATTTAGGAACTGGGAAAACATTTAGACTGAACCCATCCAAAAGACGTGGACTTCACTGAAATCAGAATAGGTTAGGCTAGTTACACTTCAAATTCAAACATGATAGGGAAGGTTAAAATGTAGGAAAAATTGTCAGATATAGAACAGCATATATTTAATAATGACACATACCTGAAAAGCGAAGTTAAAGCTTTCTATCCTAGAAAAAAGTATAGCAGTGAAGAACTACCCAAACAAATGTAATCCCAATGAAGAAGATTAAATTAAATAGGTAGTAAAACAGCACCAGAGGTATCAGTGATTCTATATATATGTTAAAAGTCTAAAAAGTAAGATGCAAGAATTGAATTGCAAGTTTCTGTATAATAAATAGGTCAGAAATTTGATTGGTGAAAGATAATTAGTGAGGTAATGTAATAGTGGGGTTCACTATACCTTAAAATGTAGCATAGGGTGAGTTAAGTTTGCTGTATCGAAATGTAGCATGGAATCTCCATGCTACATTTCATGCCTGAATAGAAAGAATGCAGTATTAAGGTCATGTTGTCAATTAACCAAATTAGATGGTGGCAGTGGCTCTGGAGCATTGTGAATAACTAGAAATACTGCAAAGGCAGAAAACATAACAATAATGGAAGATGAGGAGGCACTTAATGAAATTATCAGGTAAGAGGTTTAAAATAAACAAAGCACTTTTTCACTTAGTATGTAATTAAATTGTGGAGCTGAATGTGCTGGATGTTCTGGAAGCCAAAAATCTAAATGAATTCCAAAAATCTCTTACGCATGTTCACTGATGACAGGTCTGTAAATGCTATTAAGTACATTGGACCAAATGCAATCTCCAGGTCAGGAAGTCCCTATATCCCTGACACCTCAAAGGATATCCAGAGATATATCACTGTAGGCTTGCCTTGTTCCTGTGCAATTTTCCACATCAGAGACAATGCTGAGCTAAATCAGACTTTTTTCTGCTCCACTGTGGTAGTGTTATGTTCTTACAAGTATTGTATAACATTCCTTCCAGAGTGATTCCTATCTGCAGTATTTTATCTTTCTTTGTCTTAATAACAAACAAACAAGCAAACAAGCAGACCCTAGTGGGGAGTTCCCCACTATGGTAATAGTCATAGAGAACTTGTTTTTATTTGATCTTAATGACACAGAAGTATTGGTAAAAAAGTGATTCTTTGGTCATTTAGTTATTGAGGGAAGTGGTAGTTTGATTTGGAGGGAGGGAAGTGGTCTGCAAATTTTTTAACCATTTTACCCTGTCTGCACAACAAGTCTAGCCTGTTATGTTCACACTGATAGCCAGAGAGGCAGATAAATGCTGTTAGGGGTCCTCCATAGTTCTTCCAGCTTTGAAAAATGAGTGAGGCGAGTGCTCTGCCCTACTATTGTGCATCCTTCCAGCAAGAGAATAACTATCAAACAGAAAAGATATTTTCTTAACCATGATGAAATATATATCCTAATTGTAGCTTCAGATCTCAATTCACTGGTATGCTCTGGCTGTGTTGCATTGTCTCAGCAATGGAGAACATCTGTAAGCCCAGCTGCATTGTACGGTCAAAGCAGGCGGAGTGAATCTTATCTGGTTTGCCCCAAGTAGAGAAGCATTTTTAAACTGCTCAAGAGCAACTTCAGCTCTGTGAATGAAGATACTGCACTTGGCTCCAGACCACTGCAGTACACTTACTTCCACATATCAGATCCAGGCAAAGTTGTTGGCCTTATGTTCAGGGATGCATAGAAACCGCTCTGTTCTCTAAAGGTACGAAATTACTTCGAAAAGAGATCGCTCTAAATTTTATCTCTTCAAAGCCTGTAACAGCGACTGCAGTCCTACTATCCAGTCCAATGCATCCAATGATTTTCAGGAATCGGCACATTTTGGAGTTGCCTATACAATGGAGAGCATGGTATGAAGTAGCCTAAGAAATGCCTAACTAGCTTGTCTGCTTACACAAGTGTGATTATTATATGGGGAAAGTAACTCTCACGCACAATGTTGTGGGCAAGTAGGAGGTTACATTCCACTCTGTTAAATTTGTCAGCACAATTATACTAGATGTACACTTCACCGGAGTTGCTTCAGCTGTAAATATTTCTTAACAGAGAATATGGTCAATTCCCTTCAAATCAGATTAGATTTGGCTGACGCTGGTTTAAATTGTTCCAAAGCTATTGAAGGCTAACATAAAATCAAGATAACTCATGCTGAATTCTGTCAATCTTAAAAATACACCTTCTAGTAAGAATTTATCAAAGCAAATATCAATTGAGGAACTGATATGATGTTCATTTAAAGCCTTTTTGATAACTAGATGAATGCAAAAAATAAGGGGGCAACAAATATAACCATTTGTTGCTGCAAAACTGTTTATAGCATATTTCAGCAAAAGCATTTCCATGGTGTCTGAAACACAAGGGAGCAGGCAGAATGCCTCTTACAACACTATTGTATTGCTGTGCTCCCCCTCAAACCTCCTCATGCAGGTTTCTAACTAGATGTTAGAACAGGGGCCTAATCAGTAGCTCCTGTAGAAGGAGACGACAAAGATCTTCACTTCGCATAGGAGCAGGAAATTTGTTTCAGACTCATGATTTCTGTTAACTGGTTCTTCTGTAGCCCTGAATAGGAATGTCAGAGAGATCAAACGTATAGTTTCATTTCCATTCATTATCTGGCTGTTTCACTTGGGTCACAGTGTGCTTACAACTAGTAAATTAAGTGCAGTCTCAAATGTAAGAGAACTACAGTAAACCTGTTCTAAGCACAGAAGAAAGAACAGTCTGAATGCAAGAAAATTTGAATAAAGTGCTGCAGCAGTATCTGTAACTAAAGACAGGTTATGTTCATATTTTTGCAGTCCAGCCAGCTTTCTGTTACAGAACACCAGAACATGGAAGGATGAAATACAGCTTGTATGAATGTCATTACAAGTTTGTATCTTTAGATATGGGTATCATCTTTAGGCTGTGCTATTTCCCCATGGACATAAAGTGAAATAGCTTGCTCTTTTTGCCTTTGTGTGAAGGAAACCTTTGTCTCCTTCTGTAGAGTGTACATCACTGTCAGAAACTTGGATTCTGCTGCACTGAACCTGAATTCTGCAGATTCCCAGAGATGAAGAGCCACTTTTTGTCAATGGGTTAAATTGCAGCCAGTCGCAGTGGAATGATATCCAATTATAGCTTTCTGATAAATGCATCATAATGTTACATAGACATATTGCAAAACCACCATGTATCAGTGCTAGTTTCACTCAGAAGTGTTGAACTGCAATGTCAAGATATCAGTCCATGACTATTTTGTTATATTGTTTCACTCTGTTTCACACAGTCTTTCTCGTGGAGGGAAAAGGTTCACAAATCTCTCCACTGTTAAAAATAAAAGAAGGAAAGAAAAAAAAAAAGAGCAAAGTCTGCAAACTACACTAACCATGGAGTACCGTGAAGGAATGCATGCTGCTGTGAAGTGACAAGTGCCTTTGTATTAAAATAACCAAACTTTGTGGGTGATTTCATAAAAGCCAGCAATCTGCTTCCCAAAAACTTTACATCTCAATTACACAATGGTGAATCAAATTAAGACCATGAATACATTTTGAGGATGGAGAAGGGAGGAGAGCTAGTTATGTAAATGGAAAAGGCAAAAAGATGTATTTGAAAATATAAACAGCTCTTACTGAACTGAATTAATGGAATGGAAGTGGGAAGATGAGCTCAGTGTCAGAATTGGTACTGCTCCGTTTCATACCTATGATTAAAGATTCACCTGAGAATAGACTATAAGACTCCCCCCCTTTAACATAGGAAATTACCTACCTCCTAACTTCTAGGTAAAACTGCCTGTGAAATGTTCCTGTTCTCTGTCTCACTGACTGCTGAGGTGTTTTGCCTCAGCCTGAGGGATTAAGAGGTTTTGCTCCATAATTCCCTTTCAGAAAAAAAAGGTACTCTGTTGGGAAGTAGGGCATATTAATTCATATTCCTCTAGAAATATGAGTGTTTTCCAAACACTCTAAGTTCACTATATTTTCCTTTTGATCAGCTATTTCTGTTCCTTGGTTACAACCCTGTTTATACAAATCACTGTGCTTCTTTAGTAGGAACCTAGTATACATTGGAGAGAGACTGTATATAGTAATTCTACAGAATGCATCCTTAGGACAGTTTGAATTTTCTTTTATTATATTTCTTTGAAATCAGTTAGATTTCCCCATAATCATTCAGTTTCCCATGATCATTTCTTGTCTGCTGCTAGCAAAGAGCTAGTCCAATGACTCCATCACCTCTAAGCTATTGATCTGTCTGACATCTGATTCAACCTGTTCACAGTTATCTGGAGTGCTCCAAAGATAGATCAGAAAGATTCATTACCTACTTCTCTGACACAAAATGTCTGGGAGGATAACACTTTTCCCCAGTCAACAGGCAAGTTAATTTGTGGCGATTTGGGGATTTTGGTTTTTAATTATAAAAAAAGTATTCACTTGAATAGCAAAATGTAGCAAAACACTTAAAAAAAAATGAATTATGTTAATAGAATTCTCTATGATGGGGCCATGGCTCAGTAGGGTCTTCTGTGTACTTCTTCTCTAGCTAAGCTAGATGCTTAAATGAAGTTGAATCACCTTTGAACAAAAGTCAACTAGAATCTTAATGCAAAAAAAAAAAAATACAACAAAAGAACATATTTTTTAAAATTAGCTCTCATTTTTACGAGAACTGAACTGTTTGTGAATATTTCAGCACACGGATTCATTACACCAATGTGTGTAAATGGGTATTTAGACATGAGTGGAAAGGTTACTGCTGACTGCTGTGGAATTTTGCTCAGATCTTCAGTGGTCTTGTGTTATAATACATTTGTGAGTTCAACTTACAACAACTTTGAGACAGGCAGAATTTGTGCTTGCACTTCAGAAGGTTAAGTTACAAGAATTCATGAAAATCCAGATGGTATGTCTGCATTAAAAATGAGGAAAATGAAATTATTCTTAGCCTTTTCCTTCAGAATCATGTTTAGGTCACCTGGAAATACTAGATTAGTTCCAAATGGGCAAGAACACAAAAGAAGCAACCAGCATCTGTAAATCTTCAAATGGGTCTCCAGATGAACTTCAACAGCCAAGTGAAATACAAGTTTCAGGTAACTCAAAAGCCAGCAGAACTGGAATTTGTGAAGGTCTAAGTACCTATCTCCTTGTAGGGATTATCTGGTGGACAAAGATTTGATTCTGGTATACAAATGTGTCTATCACTGACTTCAGAGGAGTCAGGCCTACATTTTGTCTTCATAGTCAAACTCTCCATGTACTTTTAAAATTAACTGAAATTGTACTCTAACCTTGACAAAACTGTACCTACATTTTTGACGACTTCTATTGTATTAATACAAGATTTGTAATATCTGTGTTGGTCTTCTTAAAAAGATCTTAACCATCTTAACCACACATAAGTTACATGCATTATAAACAAAATAAGGGTGGTTTTATGTGGGAGTCGAGGAGAAACTACTCAGGGAGAAAAGGTGAGTCATCAATATTTAGGTCAGTAGAAATAAAAGCACAACTCATGACGGCAGACAGACAGGAGGAAAGGAACAGAGGGGGTGGGTGACTCAGAGCAAGGCAGACTCAGAGCAAGACAATAGGCTGGACTGACTCCAGACACAGCATGGAAATCACCAAGCGTAACACTGACAAGATGCATCGTAATGTGTGCTGATGTGCTAGAGGCAAGACTGAGAACCTGCCTCTGTGGGAGAAGTGTCTTACACTGTAATTAACCGGGAAGTAGTCAGGAAAAAAAAAACATTCAAAGAAGGGCTGAACTTCTGTGGAAAAACAGACTGCTAGCTAGACATTTAAATTAATATGTTGTAAGCAAATTTAAAACTGTATCAATTGAATTACTTTAAGATGTTGAACCAGAGAGGTGACATTTTGTCTCTCTCTTATACTGTAAGATTTTGGAAGCAGGACTATTTTTCTTTCTCAAGCACCAAGAGTTTCTTTGGTAATATATTCAAGAGGTGCTCGAAGTATATGACAGAGACTTTCCTTCATCGTATACATAGGTCATACAAAGGCTCATAGACGAGGGACACATAGCTTTGAAATGAAAGTGACTCAAAGTAAACGAAGAGACATTTCCAGATTGGTGGGATAGAAGTGAAAGCTTCACCACCTGCTCAGAGATGAGATATGCAGAAGGGACAGACCTGGAAAAGAAGTGCTAATCAAATGAATGGCAGAGAGAGAGAAAAGCAAGTTCACACTTAGCCATTGTAGTTAGAAACTGGAATTAGGAAATTTCAGTTAGAAACTGGAGTTAGGAAAGGGAAGAAAAACAGAATATGGTTATGAATTTTGGCGTGATCCTGAAGCCTTTGCCATTTGGAAGAAGTATTATAACATACATAATAAGGGAAATGTAATGTTTTTTTAAAATGTAACTTTGTTAGTGAACTATAGAGTTTCTCAAAGGTGCAAAATCAGTCGTTTATTATGCTTATCAAGTCCTTCATTAATATACTCCAGTCCTTTTCTGAATCTGTTTCCCCCAGCATCATGAAAATGAGGTCAGCATTACCATTCTGTTTCTGGTCTTTCCCTTGAGCCTTCTTGAGCATCTCAGGAATTCACTTTTGAATGCAGTGAATACTTGTTCACTGCATGTTATTCCTGTCTCTGCTTCCTCTGAAGCCTGTACTTTTGCAGGTGATACTGATAGATTGCAATGACAGAGGGGGAAACTGGAAGCAGAGTTTGCCAAGCGAAGAGGTCAATTGGCTGGGAACACACTTTATATTCCCAGCAATACTGAATGACCCTGGGAAAATCACTTCTTTTTTCTGTACAAAAGCTTTCCCAACTCTGACATAAAAATAATGTTGACCACACTTGCAAAATTCTTTTGAGATACACTGTTGTGCAACTGTGTGTTTTTTTCCCTCATTTTTAGTGACTTCAGTGATGTGTTGATAACCAGTTTGGCTTAAGCTCTCAATTCATTTCAATAGCAACTTATTTAATTAGCTACAAACTAACTTCACTCAGAGATCAATTTCTTCAGGGCAATTTTGTCTGTGGCCCACCTTGCCTGCTTTGTCTCTGTTACTTTTTCCAAATCTTTCTCTCACCATCTGTAATGGGAAAAGAAACTTAGTTGAAACAGGTGCAAAGTCAGTGTGACCTGAATGAATGGGATATGCAGAACTATGCATGCAGGTACAACAAAAAAGATGAGAGCTGTCAAAATTTTTGTAATCGATGAGGCAAAGAAAACAGGAACTCCAAAGAAACTGCTGAAAGAACAGTTAGATGGGGCTCAAAAGAGATGAAAAAGCTGTAGTTATTGACCTTCTTCTTGAGATACTCAAGAAGGATCAATAATATTGAGAGCTACACAGAGATCACACACAGTGGAAGGAAAAAACTCCCAGAAAACTATAATCAGAATCATGTGGTAGATCATGAAGAACCTGTAAAAGAAATATTCAGAGCAAAGTGAGGACTGAAACTGAGGCTTAAAAATCATCAAGGAATCTGTGTTGCAAAAGCTAGTCAGGGAACAGGGAGGATAAGATCATTAGTTTTGCATACAAAGAGGTTAGAGACTGAGGTCAAATATGTGTGGTTTCCAAAACCAGGGAAATAGTGGCAGTTCTATATATAGAGAAAAAGGTCAAGTTGAGGTTAAATGATTAATTAATAGTGAATGATATAGTTTCATATGGCAAGATAATAACATACAAAATAGGAAATATAATCATGCTGATTGAAAGATGGTGTTTTCCAAACAAAGCTAACCCAGAGCTAATTCCAGCAGACACAGGGCAGGATCAGCGAGATAGAACAGAGTTGTCACTTTGCCACTGAAGCTAAGTCAGATCTTAGACTACAGTATTGGGACTATTTTATCTTTCTGTTTCCACCATGAGCTGCCTTTGATCCGTGATCACGTCAGTGACTTAGTGTTGCTCAAACATTTATAGACTTGTTTCTCATGCCTTGTATTATCAGGAACGACCAGGACCACTATTCTTTGTTTGTCTCCCAACAGTGAAGTAAAAAGTGCTTTTGTTTATACACATGTATGTATAAATGTGCAGGTAAAATTAGGCACAGATACATTTCTTAGAGGAAAAAAAGATCACTGAATAGGCTGATCTAGTGAACTGATTTTATATATAATACAAATAATGATAAATAAGCAAACCTATAAATCAGGAAAAACTAAGCTATCAGCTGTATACACAGATATACAGATTTTTTTTCTGTAGTTGCATCTGAAATGTTTATGCACTCTTTTGTAATATGTGTTGCTTATCTCAAGTCAGTTCAGTGTGTCTTCAGTTTTGCAGAGAAGAAACTCTTTGACTTGCTTATATTTTTAAGATTGAAGGTTTTCCGTAAAAGAAAGTGTAGCACTTCAGTGCCTTAGGATCGCTCTACACCATACTCACTGATTTGAAATTATTGCAGCACTTTACATTTTGTTATAAGTGTCTTTCTTTGTAAATGGTAGGGGTTCTGGGCTTGCAAACTAGAAAATAATTTAAAATTATTGGTGTGCTTCACATTTTTAGGAGACCTTCATTCTTCCAAATTAGAATTCCAATTTGTGAAGGGCTCCAATGACTTTAAATTGCTGTGTACTCTAGATCCAAATCCTAATCTTTCCAAAGTGAAGAGCTTATAAAACTATTGAAGTCCTTTAATAATTCTGATTTAGATTACAGATACATGACTAGAATTTCAATTTAGTTTTATTTTAAATAGTTAATTAGAAAAACCCTAACCTAAACCAACCATGTAAATATAAACTCATATCATGTCTTCAGTTTCTGATGTTAGCTCTTGAACTTTTCGCAGTATCATGAAAAAAACCTTCTGTTTAATTATTGTGAATGACAAAGTGTTGTTGGGAAAAGCTGGGCTTTGCTCTGAAGTCTTTAGTAGCTTTTTGAAAGGGACACTGTCTTCATTTTGAATCACACACCAGATATATATAGACCTTGGACTACTTGCAGGTTATTAAGCTTTTTTTTATATGGCCCACAAAAAAACAGCTGTAGTTATCATTGATAGAACCAGCTGATGATCTGCTGTGCTAGGCTGGGAAAGCCAGAGGCAGCAGCTGATCAGCATTTGGAGAGCCAGCTGTTTCTCCAATTCTTTCTTTGATCTTGTACATCAACAAGAACGTATTTTGCAGGTTTGTTTTTAAGGTTGTACAATGTCAGACTTGGTAGTTTATCTGCATGATTTCTGCTGTCCATCCACAACCTACCCTCAGTTATGAAGGCCTAATATGTAGTGTATCAGTGTTTATGCATAAAACAAATATAAAGTTAGAGAATACAGTTTATCTACTATTCAGATACAATCTGCTGGATGCTCAGCCCAATTATGTATATTTTTTATGTAAAACCATTGACCCAAAATTTTCTGGACGTTTGCAAACCAGAAACTGGAGCAGCATCCCAACCAAAGCCAAAATTTTATGCATAGCACCTCCCTAATTCCATACCATCTGAATGCTCACAAATGTGAGGGAACAAGAGTAAAATCTGTATGCACACTTTGTTGAATTGATGTGTTGGCATCTGAATTTGATATATACACACAAAAATATAAAAGTTTTGACATAAATATGTCAAATCACCCAAACTTTCATTCAAATACAAACATATTTCCATATTCATAGAAAAACACAAACAGATCTGTGAGCTTCTTTATATTTAAAATTAAGAACAACATATCTTTCCTTAGACTGCTAAAGAGTTAGAGGGGAGCTCAACACTTGACATCATCATTGGTTTTTTAAACAAGGGCCGCATTTACTGGTACATTCTGTCTCGCCGTGCTCCATTGATGCCAATCACCTTAATCAGCTGGCTAAACTCAGTTCATGCCTGCTGTGCATAACTGAAGAGGTACAAACAAGCAAAGCAAAGCATGCCAGTGAAACTGTCTCAATATGTTACAAATAAAATTAACAAGCATTAGGTTTAACAGCTAAGCAAATAGAATCAAAAGTTAAGAGATATGCAGGTATCCTGGTATTTAATTTTATTTGACCTGAAATATGGATTTCTATGCCTAAAAATGGATCTCTGTCTTCTTTTGATAAGAAGTACTTGGAACAAAGAGATGGTTCATTCTTCTGTTAAAGCTTCTTTTACATGAGTATATATTTTTCATTGCTTTCAAAAAAATATGCTAACATAAAACCGAAAAGTTGCTAAAATCTCAGTTCAAACTTTTAATCTGAATAGGTGATCCAAATGTAGTGGAATATTTTCATCGTGCAGTACGGGGGAAAGCCCATTTCTCAGCTGTCTGCCCACCCTTTCAAGCCTAAACTCTAAAGCAGTTCTGAACTGCCTGTGGCTAACTTAAGACTGTGGATGACCAAAAACTAGTATAAAGACGTTTGCTACAATGCCAAAGCTGCTACAGGTTCCTGTTATGAATAAATTCCAAGCATATCCATGCATAACCTGAGTTTTACAGTTTTCATGGGAAGTTTATGGTCTAGGTCTACTACATGAGAGAAATACTTTTACTTGTACACAGTGACACTTCTTTACACCAAAGACACCTCCAAAATGCTCACAGTTTATCCTGGAAGTGGAGATGACTCTCTCCTTTTGCACCACATCTGTAGGATTAATTAGTTCCCAGCTTTCTTAATTCTGCTTCTCTTTTCTGGGGAGTCCACCTTCAGTCAATAACCACATTACTCACTTCATCTGCTGGCTTTAACCCAAAGTCTTACAGTCGAGGATCATGTTACAGCTGTGGATTTGACCCAGAGAATCTTCCTGATGAGATCCTGAGCCAGCTGCCATCCTTGTCACCTCTGGAAAAGAAGGGCAGCGTTTGTATTGTTTTAAACTCTACCACTCTGCTGACCTGCCAGCGTGGGTCTCCAGCCCAGCTGCAGGCTGGCACGCTGCCACCATCAGTTCTGTCTGAAGAGGAAGCTCTGCTTTTGACACAGAGATCAATGCATTAAGCATTGTGAGAAATTACACACAGGCAGTATAGTTGTTCCAGGGATTTTCTTTTCCTACATTTTTTAGCCATTTTTTTCCTTATTCCCAGCTACAAAGAGAAGTGTTGAGAAAATGAAAAAAAGAAATTGGATGACCAGTGGGAGAAACAAGTACTCACAATAATAAAATTTGCTCTTAAAACATTCCTATAGAACATTTGTTTTTGAAAGTTTAAATAAATTTATTTTCCTATACATATTTATAGAGCTTAAAGGCAACAAATAGCATCATATAACTAGAGAATTTTGGCCTGATTTTGTTTATATTCAGGAATTTAGGTCTGAAAGGAAAAGACTGATTTCCCTTAAATACCTGTGATTCAAAGTAAGAAAAGGAAAGAATACCTCTGTCATGCTAACAACAAAGAGGAAATCACCTAATATACCTAAAAAAGTCTTGTCCAGAAATCTGTAGGGGGAATCTTATGTTTTCAGTAAACCTTATGAGAGAATGCTAGAAACCTCTTACATGAAAAATACATGTTGTATAGCAGACCGTCTGAACACACTGTTCTTGTCCTGACACATAAGATGAGAGCCTATAATCAGCTGACCTGCTTTCATCTAGAGCTAAGAGACTACTTTTATGAATTTTCATATATTGCTTTTAGAAATGATTTCACATGTTAAGAAAGAGAAGGCTGGAAATGAAAGCTGTGCAAATTTTCTGCAAACTTTCAGTCTTCCTTGAATTCCAGACCCTATTGACAGAAAAGTTGATTTTCAAATTTAAGTTAGACTAAAATGCCTGAGGTTTTGGCTGGTTTCATTTCTTAAAGTATGAACTGAGTTTAGCTTTACTTTGAAAAAGTAGTCCCTGCTTTTTGTCAAAACTAAGTGACCGTTCATTCAAGAAGCCAATCTCAACAGACAAAGGTGCTTGCCTTGTGTTTCAGATTCAGATAAAAGACAAAACCAGAAAAGATTAACCTGGCTTCAGATTTCACTGCAGGCTTTTCAAAGATGTCTACCAGAAACCTGTCTGTTTGAGAGACAGTTTTCATTGTATTTTCACTGGGATTGCATCTGAGTTTGACCCTGATGCCATCAGCTACCATTAATCTAATTGTTGTGTAAAATCATCCTAAGAACACTGAAAGTCTCCAAGTAATTTTAAAAAACATGCTCCAAAACTCTCCATCTATAATTACATAAAATTGAAAGATACTCTGAAAAGTGTGCCAAAGTAGTTGTTGAATTTAAATTCAATTTCTCTAGTTCAAAATTGCTAGTGGCTACGCTGACCATTGGTACTGGGTGTGTATCATACTGTTTTGGAACTCTAGTGCCTTATGCTTGCCACCGGTTTTTGATGTATAAAAATACACATATAATTTTAGTAATAGAAGATCTGGAGTCTCAGTCCTCGCTATTGCAGAATTTTTTATAGTGAGCCCACAATGACAGATTTACAAAAGAATGGTAATTTAAAATGGTGTCTATTCCCCCTGAAGCAATGTATATTTTGGAGGCATGAAATTGTACGAAATTTCTAAACATCCAAACCTTGTCATCAGTTTGGCAAGCAGGCAGCGCAGATGTGGCAGAAGGAATATTAAGGGCTAATTTTAATACATCAATCTGTTTGTCATCAGCATATAAATGAAATTTAGGCCCACAGTGACAGATCAGATTATTGAAGAGAAGCAGGTACAGATTAAAAATCAGGGCGTTGAGAAGAGAAACCTGTGTGACACCTGCTGAGAAGATTTCGTGGAGCTGATCAAGCCACAGGAGGTAGACCAATCTCATTTGGATAGATTGAAGCAGAACTAAGAAATAACACAACACTTCAAAACAACTCTTACAAAGCATCTGAGGAGAATTGAGTGTCTACTTATGTCCAAGACAGCTATTATAGGTAGGAGGCTAACTAGAGAAAATTCTGCTTGGGTCACAAGGAATTGCAGGTGACTGTAATGGTGAAAGTTCGGCACTGTATTGTGGTCTGAAAACAAACTAGTCTTAGAAGAGCAAGTGCTCATCAGAAGGCAGACAGAAAAACTATCAGTTCAAGAGCAACAAAATCCCAACCAATCAAATAAATACATAAATCTAATTGTAGGAGAAATGAAAGTTAAAATTAATTTCAGGGCCCTGTATCAATTTTTACAGGAACAAGCATGAGAGAGAATCAGTTTTGATGAGGCAAAGTTAGGATATTGACAGAGCACATGAAGAATGGACCTAATCATATCAAATTGATAACTGTGTGTGAGGAGACCTGACATAGTAAATACTTCCTTGTTTTTGAAGTGCTGTTTAGTTTAACTATCACCTTAAGTTTGAGTACAAGAAACAGGAAAAACAGAAATGTGAAGAGTAATGAGGACATGATCACCTGCTATTTTGAATAGGAAAAGGGCCAAATCCTAGCTGGAAAAACAGGAACATCAGTGAGCACGTTGTTACTAAAAGAATCCAAGAGATTTGTCACAGATGCCAGAAAGCGCTCCCAGGTTACATTCAAGTTTTTGCAACAGTAGCAGAGGAATCAATCAGTCCATGCAAGTGTATGCCCAAAAGTGAAAGCATTTTGCCATACTGTAATTAGTATAATGACTGATAAATATCCAGTGGTAACACATTGATCATAGATAATAAAGGGCTGATTATTGAGCCCTGGGGATGCGTCAAGTCTGACTCCACATGGATGATTAAAAGTTGTCCGCAGGATGTTAAATCTATTAGAAGCATTCAAGTGTAGTACAAGTAATTCCCAGACATGTTTCAGGAGTAGAAAGCAAAATTTCATGGTTTGTAATATCAAATGTTGCAGTAAACTGGCAAGGCAAAGGCAAAGGCAAAGGCAAAGGCAAAGGCAAAGGCAAGGCAAGGCAAGGCAAGGCAAGGCAAGGCAAGGCAAGGCAAGGCAAGGAAAGGAAAGGAAAGGAAAGGAAAGGAAAGGAAAGGAAAGGAAAGGAAAGGAAAGGAAAGGAAAGGAAAGGAAAGGAAGCCTGAAATATTCTTTGCCAGCTTTGTTCCAATTGAGCAAAACCCAAGCAGCAACCTCATGCATGAGAACTTTAATGAAAATTAGGGAATTTGAAATTAATTTGTGTTACAATAAACCCCTATTTCCTAGCCCTGTGGATTAAAGAAAAGGGTGGCTGGTGGTTTTTCAGGCTTTTAAAATTTTTTTCTTTTCAGAACACAGCTAATTGCTGCAATCTTAAAGAACAGTTTCAACTGTAACGTCTGTGATAGCGAGAGAATGACAATATACATGTATTATTTAAAAAATATTACATCTATAAATTAAAAAAAAAAAAAAGCCATTCCAGACAGGCTCTTTCAAGTGATTAGTCTTAATAAATACCCCTGCTTTGTTTAGAATCATAGAATCATAGAATCATAGAATCATTAAGGTTGGAAAAGACCATTAAGATCATCGAGTCCAACCATCAACCCAGTACCCATGCCCACTAAACCAAGTCCCGAAGCACCTCATCCACACGTTTTTTGAACACCTCCAGGGATGGTGACTCCACCACTTCCCTGGGCAGCCTGTTCCAATGCCTGACTACCCTTTCAGTGAAGAAATTTTTCCTAATATCCAATCTAAACCTCCCCTGGTGCAACTTGAGGCCATTTCCTCTCGTTCTATCACTTGTTACTTGGAGAAGAGACCAGCACCCGTCTCTCTACAGCCTCCTTTCAGGTAGTTGTAGAGAGCGATAAGGTCTCCCCTCAGCCTCCTCTTCTCTAGGCTAAACAACCCCAGCTCCCTCAGCCGCTCCTCATAAGACCTGTTCTCTAGACCCTTCACCAGCCTCGTCGCCCTTCTCTGGACACGCTCCAGCACCTCAATGTCCTTCTTGTAGTGAGGGGCCCAAAACTGAACGCAGTATTCGAGGTGCGGCCTCACCAGTGCCGAGTACAGGGGCACGATCACCTCCCTACTCCTGCTGGCCACACTATTCCTGACACAGGCCAGGATGCCGTAATTCTTGGCCACCTGGGCACACTGCCGGCTCATGTTCAGCCGGCCGTCGACCAGCACCCCCAGGTCCTTTTCCGCCAGACAGCTTTCCAGCCACTCTTCCCCAAGCCTGTAGCGTTGCCTGGGGTTGTTGTGACCCAAGTGCAGGACCCGGCACTTGGCCTTGTTGAACCTCATGCAATTGGCCTCGGCCCATCGATCCAGCCTGTCCAGGTCCCTCTGCAGAGCCTTCCTACCCTCAGGCAGATCAACACTCCCGCCCAGCTTGGTGTCATCTGCGAACTTACTGAGGGTGCACTCGATCCCCTCGTCCAGATCATTGATAAAGATGTTGAACAAGACGGGCCCCAAAACTGAGCCCTGGGGAACACCGCTCGTGACCGGCCGCCAACCGGATTTGACTCCATTCACCACAACTCTCTGGGCTCGGCCATCCAGCCACTTTTTTACCCAGCGAAGAGTATACCCGTCCAAGCCATGAGCTGCCAGCTTCTCCAGGAGAATGCTGTGGGAGACGGTGTCAAAGGCTTTGCTGAAGTCCAGGTAGACCACATCCACAGCCTTCCCCTCATCCACTAGGCGGGTCACCCGGTCGTAGAAGGAGATCAGGTTTGTTCTTGGGAGAATGTTTTTAAGGGCATATTTTCCTTGGACTTTTCTTGTTTTTTATTTAAAGAATTTATACATTGAAAACTAACTAAAATACTGGACCTATGACTCTATTGCATCACACAAGCTTTACTCTATGCCCATACTGAATTTTGATACTGAAGTCAGCACAACCAGTTGTGACAATTTAGAGCACATTTGCCCCAGGTGAATAAAGGAAATGGGGTATGCTCAGTCTCCCTCAATGTGTCACTGATCTACAGAAGAGGGGAAGAACTAGATTCCTCAGAATGTGATCCATAGCAGGCAATGCAGTGGACAGACAGACAACTACATCAGACAATAGGAAATATTAAAGAAGGGTACCTGAATATTTTCCTTCTTCAGTGTTGGGTACCTAATTAGAAATAGACATGGAGAATTAGACATCTCAATGAAGTAGTAATTCAATACTTCCCAGTTGTAGATGACATCTACATGTTTATGGACAATTGGCTCGTTGCTTTCATTGAGGAGGATCAGTGAGGCACCTATCTTTTATAGTGATTTACATGATGGCCTTTTATATGATGACTCATATGAGGGCCTTCAAGAGCATTTGCTTCTGAAGCTATAATCCTACCCTAATTTTCCTCCTGAACATCTGGAGCCTTATACCACCTCTTCCATCTCAGAGAAGAAAGTTTCAACCACAACCCTATTCACTGTTGTTGAAGTTGAATCATTCTGAAGAAAGAAATGAAATTTCATGGGGATAAAGGGATCAAATTAAAGAAAGCCTGTTTCTGTAGCCAAATTGATCTCCAAGAGAACAGAAGGAGGGGAACATTTTGGATTCTGGGCACGTTTGCATCATGTTTGCATTCTGTGTATCATCTTCTGCATCAGCAATTTTGAGACAGCCCTGAAAGCAGGCCAAGTCCAGGATTGTTCCACATTGCAAGAAAGGGGTCTATCTGTGTTTCTACAGACAGCTATCATCTACTTTACTTACTGGTTCCATAATTCTTGTGCTCTGTCTATGGCTCATTTCAACCTGAAACATGCATAGTACTTAATGTCTGGGGCCTTGCTTTCAGACTGGTGCTGCAAGGCTCACCGTCATGGCAGATGAGATACGGGCAGCTCAGTCCCCTTACACAGCACCAACCTGAGGGGTTTCTTTCCCCCTCATAATACCCATTTATGTTTTAAAACGTTATTTTTTGTGCTAATGCCAGTGCAGGTTCTCAGGGGCACAGCAGGATTCACACACACACACCAAAACTTTATGACCCTCTGTGTCTGCTTTCCCTCCTGTGCTAAGCACAGCAGCAGCTGTGCCAGGACTACAACATGCGTACACTGTGCCTACACAGTAGTTCTGGATCAACCAGGATTCACCCCGGTGAAAAAGCCTTAGATCTGCCACAGCAAGCTGAGGGTGCTAAGCACTCTCTAAGCATGCTTAGGGGGCTAAACCAGAGATGCCTAGTATCTACACTGCAGTCCCACCATGTTTTAATAGGGAAATTTTCTAATGCTCATCTAACCTCCATTAGGAAAGCAGTTCTCTTCTACTAATGCTGAAGCTATCAGTGGAATTGCCAGGGAATGGGATCATGATGGAGCCCTGTGTTTATGGACCTGCCTTAAACCAGCATTCAGGAGAGAATTGTAAAGCATGAGTGATAAGGAGGATTCTTTTTAGATGAAGGAAAAGAAACCTTAGTGGTACAAATCCAAGTTTTTTTAATTACTTTGGGGTCAACTTACAGAATAAGATGCTTTGGGAAATTATCATTGTGCTGCTAGTATGCAAATCTGTAAAGCTGTTTCATCAGCCGAGGGTGACAGCACCCTGTCCTGGCTGCCTGGCCAAGATTTCAAAGAAAGTATGAAAGAGTCAGACAGAACTTGAATGTTTCTTGTGAGATAGGAGAGGAGCTGTAATTAATGTAATTAGTTAACGGACATTTGTAAGCCATTCTTGCAATACCATAGCAAAAGACATCTCAAGGTCCTTCCTTGTTCAATGTATTGTACTACTTCACAGTACATTCACTCTCTGTACTAGATAATACAGTTTTTTCCCAAAGCTGGTTAATAAGGTTCACAGCCTCTTCAGAAAAGTGATGAAACTTTTGATTGCCGTCAGTGGATTGAGATAAAAGTAAGTAAGAACTTTCATTCGGGGCCCCTATCATTAGACTTGTCTCCTGTCAGTATGGACTTGAATTATGGTATGGCACCTTGGCATCAGGGAGCAGCAGAAGTGGTCAGCTCCACAAGGGAAGGTGAGCTGGGAGCTGAGGCTGACAGCAAGACCTCAGATGAAAGGTGCAGTCCCATAGTATGCAAACAAGAAGAGCAAAATGGGTCCAGGGTCAGCCACAGCCCACTGATCACCAGACAGCCTGTAGTGATGTGGCTGATCTGAGATCAGGCTGGGAAATCAAGTCAGCAACACAAGGTCAGGACTGGCATGGTGCAAGGCCAAGCACAGCATAGCTACAGCATAGCGCAGACATGGACCAAGGGCAGGGGCCTGAGCTTAAATGCAACCCCTGAGCCAACGGGTGAAGCGTGTGTGCATGGAGGTCTTTCACACCTTTTTTCTTATGGCATAGGTGTTTTCACAGCAGGCAGATAAAAAGTTACATAGTTCTGGTAGACCAGAAGTGACCCTGAGCACAGGAAGCCAAGCCTTTGGGAAGGGGTGGGAAAAGAGATTGCAGAGGAGGACTATGGAGAAAGGTGGTTATAGACTCATCAGGATAAACAGAGCCTGTTGGCAAAGTCAGGGCCCTGACATTGGATAAGAAAATACAACTTTTATAAAAGGTGTCCTTTCTAATTGCCAGTCACTTTGGCTTTGTTTTTTTAATTGCTTATACATAATATATTGCAATATTAGTATGTACTTTCTTTGGTCCACAAAGTTTCTATTTAACTCAACAGGAGTTGTATGCACAGATCAATGATAATAAAAAAAACATAATGTTTTTTTTCAGAATTATAAAGTGTACAATATAAGGCCTTATCCACCTCCTGGGAGGTGATATGGCTTGTCAACTCTAAATAACTTCACAGAGAACATTGTGCCTCACAGGAGGCCATTGTGTAAGAAACTCAGGGGTTGGATCGCTGACCCACTTCATGATTCAGTTTAACAGCACGAGTTTAACTCTGTGGGGGAAAGAACTTTGCGAATATTGCTTGAACTATTTATTAGTTCTTTTTAAAAATCTCATTGGTTTCCAATATCATGAATACAATGCTTAACAGGGGAACTTTTCCACAGAAAATCAATTTTCTGCAATATTATTTTGTCCCTGTATGGAACAATTAAACACTGAAAAAATCATCAAAACTATTTCTTATTATCATTGATTTGAATATGGTATGCTTTATAGCTTGGATTTCTCAGTGTGTCAGATAATTAGCTTCACAAATTACTAAGAAAATTCCACTGCTTCCAGTTGACTGTTATGAACATATAAAATAGTTTCTGCATCATCTAAAAATGAAATATGACCTTTTAAATGTTTTAACTTTACTTCCTTTTTTTGTGAGTCATGATACTCTGGTTTATGTTCTATATTATGTTCCTGTTGAAGCACTATTCAGGCACTTAAGATAAGCCAAATGCTTAAAAACATGTTCAATTTGATTGTAAAGTATGTATTCAGATTATACTAAGTGTTTCATATAAGCATAGAGATTAAATTTCTTTGCTGGCATATGGGGAGCCTGTCCACCCCAGAGATTAGGTAGTTTCACTTTTTCTGTCTTGAGCCTAAATGCCACAGTAATTTCAGCTCCTAAATTAGGCAGTTTGAATACACCCCTGAGTCAATTACACAAAGCCAACGTTTCAAAGTCAGGATAAGTGGCTGTATGAATGTCTCCTTCCTCCTGTCCCCCAGCACACAAACAGACACACATACGACCTTGCACATACACACGTTGCAGACCTGCTCCAAAGCCAGCTGAAACTCTTCTGCTTACTTCAGCTGGCTTTGGATCTTACATTTCCATTTACATAACAGTTCTGCTCAGTTCTGAAATCTAATAGGTCACATCCGTACAAATCCTGAAACAAGCATACCACAATTAAAAAAAAAAAAAAATGTCCAGCTCTCTAAGCCACGCTGATAAACTGCCAAGCATTTGCCTTCTCTGGTTCCCAATTTTGTGCTGAAATATACATGATGCAGCACAGTCCTATTACAGTCACTGGTAGTGGAAGGCACTTCAGCATTTTCAGGAACGTTCAGCAAGCGCAGCTCCCTTTAGAAGAAATCACAGGCTTGTAGCATGTAGTGAAGGAGGTCACTCAAGAGATCACTTAGCCTGGCCTTTTGCCCATTCCTACCAGACTGCTCTGTAACCTGCTCTTAAAAACTTGAGATGATGGAGATTCCACAGCTCCCCAGGGCAGAATGATCAAGGCCTTACTGTCCCTACAGCTGGGAAGTTTTCTCTAGTAGCCCCTTCTTCAGTCTGAGCTCAGCACATCTTTTTCCAGTCTCTGGTGGAAAAGGACAACAGGACAATGCTTTCTCTTCCTGACAGCCTTTTATATTTGAGGAAACTGTTGTCATGTTTCCTCTCAGGTTTTATTTTCCCTCATTTAAATATACATCTCTTACAGCCTTTCTCATCGGTCATGTTTTCTGGATCTTTGATCCTCTTTGTACTCTCTCCAATTTCTTTACTTTTTCATCAAACATTGTGTGTTAAATTGGACATTGCCCTGATGCCTGGTTTCAGCAGAGAAGGAGGATTAAACTATCAAATTACTCTCTAGGTACAGATACATTTCTTTTTTCATTTGACTTGCACAGGAAGGGGAACATTTACTGTCTCATATTTCTTAGGACACTAAGCGGAATAGAAGATACTAACTCTAAACATCAGACTAGAGAGTTTGACAACAATATATAACCAAATGCAATGTATTTAGCTAGCTCTGCTTTGGCATCATAAGATCCCAGTAACTCAGTTCAGGCTGCCATTGATTGTCCTTCAAGAGTTAATTTCTTTTGCATATCCTCCAACCGTCCTGCAGTAGAATCATAAAATCATAGAATCGTTTAGGTTGGAAAAGACCTTTAAGATCATCAAGTCCAACCATTAACCTAACACTGCTAAATCCACCACTAAACCATGTCCCTAAGCACCACATCTACATATCTTTTAAATACCTCCAGGGACAGTGACTCAACCACTTCCCTGGGCAGCCTGTTCCAATGCTTGGCCACCCTTTCGGTGAAGAAGTTTTTCCTAATATCCAATCTAAACCTCCCCTGGTGCAACTTGAGGCCATTTCCTCTTGTCCTATCGCTTGTTACTTGGGAGAAGAGACCAACATCCACCTCGCTACAGCCTCCTTTCAGGTAGTTGAGAGCGATAAGGTCTGCCCTGAGTTTCCTTTCCTCCAGGCTAAATAACCCCAGTTCCCTCAGCCACTCCTCATAAGACTTGTGATCTAGTCCATTCATCAGCTTCGTTGCCCTTCTTTGGACATGCTCCAGCACCTCAATGTCCTTCTTGTAGTGAGGGGCCCAAAACTGAACACAGTAGTCGAGGTGCGGTCTCACCAGTGCCGAGTACAGGGGCACGATCACTTCCCTACTCCTGCTGGCCACACTACTTCTGACACAGGCCAGGATGCCGTTGGCCTTCTTGGCCACCTGGGCACACTGCCGGCTCATGTTCAGCCGGCTGTCAACCAGCACCCCCAGGTCCTTTTCCGCCAGGCAGCTTTCCAGCCACTCTTCCCCAAGCCTGTAGCGTTGCCTGGGATTATTGTGACCCAAGTGCAGGACCCGGCACTTGGCTTTGTTCAACCTCATACAATTGGCCTTGGCCCATCGATCCAGCCTGTCCAGATCCCTCTGCAGAGCCTTCCTACCCTCAGGCAGGTCAACACTCCCGCCCAACTTGGTGTCATCAGCAAACTTACTGAGAGTGCACTCGATCCCCTCGTCCAGATCATTAATAAAGATATTAAACAGAACTGGCCCCGATACTGAGCCCTGGGGAACACCATTTATGACTGGCCGCCAACTGGATTTAACTCCATTCACCACAGTAGTGGTTTGCTATGTAGTAGTTTGCTATTTTTCATATTAGTCTTGAATTAAATTACCTACTATCTTGTGACACAGAAGAGAAGGTGGGAAGGAATAGATCTTTTCTTAGCATTAAATATTTAGAATATGTTAGAGGAAGTGAGTACAAAAATGATCTTGCTTTCATATGTTGCGGGGTTGACTCATAAACTGACGAAGGTGGTTAAGAAATATGATCAAACAATGTTTTAGTGACCTATTAATCTAATGAGATTCCAAAGAGGAATGCAGAGATGAAAGATTACCTGGCAAAAGGAACAATTGTGGATGATAGTGAATACAAAATGAAATACCTTATGTGGCTGTAACTTCATGGCTTGAGTCACAAAAACATACACATTCTGTTTGCATGAGATTTTCATATAATTCCTTTGGGAGGTAGTGAGGAATTTGCTTTTCCAAAATAAAGGTTTGGTAATTTTATATACTATCCCTTCTTTTATGCAACAATCTCCATTCATCTACCCAAAAGAAAAAAGGAACAGTTAAAATAATTCTAGTCCTCCAGCATATAAAACATGCTGCACATTCATGAAGGACCCAAAACTGGTAGAAAGAAAAATGTAGGAGTGACAAGATAGTTGGAGGCCCCTTCCCTTTGTTAATATGATGACTTACTTGTCATGGAAAGCTGTGCTTATAGTACATGCACTTATGGCAGTGTTTGATATGTTGCCTCATGGACACAGAGACAACATATCCAGAAACACCTTCACAAAAATTTAATGTGACCTTTGTAGTTTCTGGCAGCAATTTCACAGGAAATCTGTAAACACGAGTACAGATAAAGAAGCAGACTTGTGTGCTGTCTACATTAGCAAATACTCAGATAAATTTTTATACAAATTCTATGACGCTATCCACAGGAGTAGCAACCTACAACCAAGTTGCTATTGTTGTTTGCATTTCAGCTGGCAAAACCAGGGTTTTATATACATGGTAGCATTAGAACCACATCCTTAAATGACTTACACATGTAAAGATGGCGCTATCTACATGTATAACGTTGCATACACAACTGTGTGCGTGTTCAGAATTTCAGTTGTATGAACAGTGATGTGTCTTGTATATCAAGGTTTCCTTTGTCAGTTTAAGGAACAAAAATACTATGTAAAAAATTTAATTTCAAGAGGAATACACATGATTTAATGGCAGACTGTTTTTTGAAGCACCCATGAAGTCTCATGTTGCAGCTGTTTTTTGAGTCTTTACATTTATCTCTAAAGTAATTTTTACAAAGTTGATTAAAAGTCTACATCAATTTATGTTTAAATCAGCAATTAAGTGTTTTGAGGAAAATGTTGTGCTTACGAACACACCTGTTTTCCATAATTTGAGATAAATTCCTATTCACATAGTTTTGTCATTTTTTCTAATTAACTTTAAAAAAATCCTCTTTAATATTTGTTTCTCTGCTGGAAGAAATCTATCAAAAAAGTATCGGCTGCAGTCAAAAAAAAAGCACATATCTCTATAATTAATTCTAGAAATTATTTTACCTTGTGGAGAAGGAACTGTTTGCTGCATGTTTTTCTCTGTGTGTGAGCACTTGTTTTTTTCAGTGGACCTGATGCTTTTTTAAATTGTTTTAAGGGGAAAAAAGTCAAATATGCTAAGATATTGCGTTAACTACTGAAAATACTAAGATCAGGGGCATCCACAGCTTTTTTAAAAATATTTCAATATGTCTTTCTGCAACATAAGATTGTAATATAATTACAAGCAAAAATTTTTATTAACCCCATTTATCATAAAAACCTAAATATTTATTCTTCATCTCCAAGACAATTTTCCCTCATGTTCCTATCCCATTCCTCAGTTTTGCCATCACACTCTGTACGTACCACAGTCGCTATAGGCTTGATGAAAACGTATGTTAACATCATGCAGGTGGTTCTGGATTTGCCCTGCATTCATGGAGCAGAAGCTCCCATGCATCATTGTTAAATAAGGGTAAAATACTTGAAAACCTGTTAATTTGCAGGGGGAAGTACATAAACATTCTGAACACAGAAATCACAAAGATGTTTTGGGAAAGTTTACAGAACCTTTAATTAAAGTGCCATCTGCCTTGTACAGACATAAAAGAATTTGTTGGACAGAATATACACAGTGGCATTATGCAATAAGCTTCCCTTCTTTCCTGACACCCAGCTCAAGTACTGCAGTGTTTCTTTTCCTCCTTGCTGCTCTAGTATCCTGACCGTGGTCCTTCTTGAGCTGCATCCCCATCCTTGTATCTCCAGCAATGCCCTGTCAATAAGTCCTCCCTTTCATGCCACACTTCTCACTTTTACACCGTGGGTAGCACAAGGGCAGCTGCATCAATAATATTTTCTCTCAAATGTAAGTGTCCATTTTTCTGCTAGCTACTTCCATGGAACTCTCTCCAGTTGAATGGTTTCACATGGGCAGTGAAACATTTCGTGAGTTTCACACGGTTTCACTCACGGAAGAGCTACAGTCTCCAGGTAGAAAGTACTGCAACATGATCTCTCTTGCAATCTGCTGACTTCAGCCAGGACTTGTACTGGGATTTCTCCCAATAAACATACTTTCCCAATGACATTGAACAGTAATGACTGACAATTAAGTGGGACAATGTTAGCATGAACTTTGCTTAACAAAGAAACATTTTATGCAACTGCTAGCGAATATTTAATTGCCTATTGATGCTGTCAATAAGTAACTAAAGGGGAATGTTTTCCTGGATATTCAGCACAAGTCGTACTCATGACCTTGTATAGGTACTCTGGACTTCAAGTGACTTCTCTTACGAACTGTAGTATTTGAGAAACATCAAACTAAATGGTGCTAGATCATGGAAATGACAAGATCAGTCTTTTTTCTTTTAGGAATTAGAGGGAAGGGGCTGATAAGGGAAAGGAATTACATTACATGTACAGAGGGACCTTTAAAACGTGTTTTGATAGAGAGGTATGTTTCTGTGATTATGATTGTTATTTACATTTAAATTGGAATTGATTCTTAATTCTGCTAAGTGTTGCAAAAAGATATTCAATTAACGTAAATCTGTTTACAGTTTTTTATTTGATGTAGTATGAGTTTATTCATGAATAATAATTTCTATTATTAATACAAATTATACTGATATTATAATAATTAATTATTTGAATGAGTAATTAATTCAAGAAGAAAGACCTTCCATAGCCTAAATTGCAATGTAATATGCATAGTCTTTCCATTTTTTAAAGCTTGTTATGATTTAAAGGACAGAAGGATATGCTCTGATTATCTAGTACAGCAGTATAGAATTTTGCCATCTGGAATATGTGACCAGTGATCCTTACTTACTTTAAAGGCTTATTTTGTGGCTTAATTCATTGATATTTTGTGATACTGAGGTGGAAATGGCTGTGATTTCTCAAGAAAGTTGCGTATGTGACTACCTTTGAGTATATAAGTAAATCTACTGAAATTACTGGCATAAGAAGTTATAGACATATTTAAATATTATGGTGAACCGTGGTCTTAGAGAAGCAATGGATTATGGTGTTTCTGAGTTCCATTTCCTACATTAAAATCTGAATTTTGTTACAGAGGGAAAGTTATTCCAGAGTTAAAATTCCCAAAGTTAAGAACAAACCAAACTTTGAGGGAAATTAATTCCGCAGAAGTGGAATAGTTCTGTATAAAATCTATTAATTTTTTTTTTTTTTTTTTAGATATTTAGGTGAGTTCAGAATTGGAAATTTATGAAACGTAGAGCTATGGAGCAGTAAAATATTTGCAGTTTTAAAGCAAGTGGACTAATATTTTTCCAAAGCAGACTTTTTTTAAACATCTCATCAAGAATTAAAATACTAGTATTAGTATTGTTATAACTCTTCTGTAGGAACCTGTAAGAAATTCCAATTTGCAATTCCAATTAACATATAATTGAAAATGAAGGATGGCTTAATTCAACTAATGCTGCAATCATTTTAATTCATTTTAATGTGAGATGGCTGGAAAGATAAGAAGACACTAGACATTAAAACACAACCATAAGAGAAGTTGCAGCTGAGGCCATGGTTTCTGTATTTCTGACCTTGAGGGTTTGATTCCTCCATTTTTCCACAAGTGCTAACATCTTTGCATGAATTTATATCATATAACCTTTTGAATAAGTTGGGCTCTTTAAAGCATTTACTAGTACTATTTTCATACGTATCCATCTGTAAAACTAGATATCTTACTCATTGAAAGCATAGGGCAAAAAAGAGCAATAAAAACTTTTTAAAGTAGCTAAAAATGGTTTTCTGTTCCCATAAAATAACTCCCCTCTACATTTTATTTAAAATGTCATGACTTCAAAGTTTGATAGCTAACAGCCCTGCGGGGTCAGAAGCAAGGTCTGTGTGTCCAATTGGAAAGCTGAGAATTTTTCCCTTTACAAGTTATTGCCTTTAGCCCTGCAGGACTACTAGGTATTGGACTTAAAAGCAGTGACATTTTTAAATACAGAATAGATGTTGCTGGCTTGGGATGAAAACTTGACCATTCTAAGGGTCAGGAGATATAATTTTATGTAGAGAAAGGCAACATTGTGAAGAAAAGAAGCAAATATTTTTGTAAGTAAGTGCTTAACAGTTAAGATCATGTACAGAACAAAAACTGTGAAGCCATCGTTAGGGTAAATTCTAAAAGTAGACCTTATGAAGTGCATCGAAATCAGATGAGATAAAATAAGGAGTATCACCATTGCAACACCTATTATCTATGTCTACTATATATATATGCACACACATACATATTCTATCTATATTGATAGAATACTATGAAATATTTCAGGATGTGAGTACACTTGTAAAATCCCAATTCTACACTCTAAAATTAAGGAAATAAGAAATTCTCTCTCATATGAGATAAAACATTAATGCAAAGCAATAAAGATATAATTCTGTTCAATGACCTCTTATGTGATGCCAAGAAATTCAATTTGTAAATTTAGGATGTCATAGTACCTCAACATTGTATTGAGGCTCAGCTAATATATTGCTGTCTCAGCACTATGTTTTGCATTTAATATGCATATGCAATGTGGAACAACTAGCAAACTGAAATGTGGTTAATTTGAAAGCAAAACCTTTAAACCAGGAATAATAGTTAAAGTACAAGCTGGACTGAACAGGCGAAAGGTTAGTCTAGCCGCAGCATCCTGCCTGCCACAGTGGCTGTTAACAGATGCCTAGAAGAGTGCTTAAGAACAGGGTACTAATTTAGTAGAAATTCCCCTGGTATACCTTCGAAATTCCAACAGGTTTGTGATGCACAGTGAGATTTTTTACCTTTGTGTGCTGTAGCCTTAAAAGATCTTTTTGTCTGTGAATTTATCTAATCACTCTTTCAGTTCACATAAACTTCTGTCATTTATAACCTCCTGTGGCAATGATTTCCACAGTTTAACTACGCCCTGTGAGAAAAAATGCCTCCTATTGTTTGTTTTGAATATACAGCCTAATAATTTCATTTAATGCCCTTAGATCTTATATTACAAGGAATAACAAGCAATCATTTCTGGTTCATTTTCACAGTGGCACTCTTACAGACCTTTATCAGACCTCCCTTGACCACGTCTTACCCAGACTGGAAGCTGTCCCCTATCTTCTGTCACCTCATCCCCTTTCACTATAGCTTTCCTAGTTCCACTAGATCTGTTTGAGTTAAGAATAGATCAGAACTGCATACTGCGTTCAAAATGTGGGCACACCGTACACTTTTTTAGAGTGGCATAGTCATATTTTCTGTTTTGCTATTTCCAAACCCCTGCTGAAAACTAATATAACTGAAGAACTCATCATGTGCTTGACATGCTCTAGCATCTTTGAATTAAAATAAACACATAAGTTTTCTCCAATGCATAGTCAATAGAAAGATGTTTGCTTATATGTAATTTTCGATATCATTTAGCTGTCTGAGAGATCAAAATATAGTGCCAGGTTCTGATGTGAGTTATACTGAGGATACTCCATTGAAGTTGACAGGTCCAATCAATATACGGCATGCACTGACATGAAGTGGATTCATGACATTCCCTGAATACTATATATGCATAGACAATGATTGCAATTGCACTCATCATTATGTAATTTCTAGGAGATATATTCTAGCTAATAAGCTTCATATACTAAATAGTCTGTATATAATTCAGATCAAGTAGTGTAATCTAAATTAATTGTATTCTTTATTTATTGCACTTTTAAAACATTAAGTAGCATGAGAACATAACAGAATGCAAATTACTTCAAAATGTAAGAAGATGCTGTAGCACTTTCTACTTGAAACACTGTGTCTGACTGAAGAGAAAGGCATTTCAGATTTGGAGTTCTCAACTAAAGCATGCCACATCTATGTGACACATCACAGACAGACGGGCAGCTTGTGATATGCCTTTCATGCTAATGAGAGCTGATCCCATTCTGCAAAAACTGCAACATTAACTGAATAATGTCACTGTAATGTTTTTAGATACGTATACTTTCAATATTCTCTATGATATAAAGTTGTAAACATCAAAAATAGTGTATGAGACCTCCATATAGAGATAGAAGGAAGAAAATATAGCACTGTATGTGGTTGCATTTTCTTTTCAGCCTAGAAGGAATTTACCTTCGCATTTTTATTTTGGCCTTGAGTCCTAGAGATGTCTCTTAATTTTCCTGTGCCCAGTGTTGAGATTCAGGATGACACTGTCCATCTCTGTGTTTTAAGGCTTTCAGCTGAAAAGTACTATGTAATGTGGGTAGACCATTAGTGTATTAACACTGATTATTTTGGGACACTTTTTTCTGTCCATGTCTACCATACATGAAGGCTAGAGAGCACACCAGCTTTGTCAGTCCACAGAAGACAAGCCCATTATTACAACCCCTGCATCTGCAGAGCATTGGGAATCCTTGTGTTGTTTCGCACAAGGAAGCCACACACAAACAAAAAATATTATTAGGAGATGGAAGAAAGTAAACAGACTACTAGCTTTTCTCATTTGTTCAGACAGGCTTTTTTTGGCATCAAATTAAGGCATATACTCCCCAACACCTCCTCTATCCCTTTTTTTTTTTTTTTAGACTGTGAAATAAAAGCACTTATCCTGCCTCTTAACCAATTGATATAGTTTGTAATGCCATCAGTCACATTTGTCTAAACACACAATCTAGCTGACCTGTGACTAGCTGAAATGGATTTACCCGAGGAGTAAGAGGACTTAAATCCTGTATTATTGCCACTGTTCAGTGCAGTAAATTTTTCTGGGACTTCCAGATATACGGTTGTTACAAATGCAGATTGTCTGTTGCATTGTGGATCCATCAGACATTGCGCATGTGCGGATCAAATTCAGAGCATGTCCACAGAATCCACTGGACTTTGTGCTCCACAGTGGCCTCCTCTGCAACACTTGCCCTTATACTACTGAGTCAGCACAAGCCCTAGTACATAAAGATCACTGTCCAGACATGGCACAGTGCAGACCCTCATTATTTTTCCCTGCATTTTCCAGGTGAAATATGGAAGCATCTGTTTTCATCTGCTGTGATGCAGTGTGATGCCCACCTCCTTCTTCTAGCCTCTGCACTATTCACTCCTAGCAAAAAACACAGTGTAACTGTTCAGATGTTATCTCCAGAAATTGTCATTATCAGCTGACTTTGTTTTAGGCAACACTACCATTACATAGGTATGAAGTGGTATTAAAAAGTGTGTCAATTAGGTGTAATTTACTTTACTGGGCAGTTGGTCAGTCAATATATCCACCCAGGGAGATTCAGACATAACTGCACTCCAAAGTGGCTACATTCAAGCCCTTCTGAATGTGGAAGCTGAGGAGCCACGTTAAGTCCTAAGGTAATAAGCCTTACTGAAAAGCAAGAACATCAGGACTAAGACTGGCTCAGAAGAATCTAAAGTATACATTAAGGAGGTGCCTCTCACATCTTCTTTTTAACAAAAAAACCCTCCATTTCCTAAATCTGTACTTGAATTTATTTGACTCTGTAATCACAATGATTTTCCCACATCTTAAAAAAAAATTAAAATTAAGACACAGAAGTTAGCTCCATGAATTACAGAGTTTTCAATGTACAACTTACATCTATCAGCTTTAGCAACATCTGGGTTGTTTAGTTTTGTTTCTTAATCAGATTGTAAACAACACTGTAAGAAAGCTTTGTGTTTAGCTATGTTGCATTACATTTGCTACCAGCTAGGCATATACAAGGTCACTGCATCTCAACTGCTTGCACAGATTTTTTGCATTGCCCCATTTTAATGAAGTCTTAGTCAATATATAAGATAGGCAGATACGTGCACCACTATAGGTACCTCAATCCTTAATGGACTTTGTCAGACCTCCTTTCCAGTCACCACACAACTCTGGAGAATCCTAAATCCAGAGGTTCTTATGTGTTTTATGTGAAGGTGCTTGGCCTCCAAGGCTTCATTCTAATATGCTTAGAAGAAACTCAGCATTAACTCTCATCAAGATACATAAACAGGTCATCTCTCTGTCATTCTTGACTGTGGCCTTGACTTAGCAGTGAATTGGATGCTACATAAAACACGGACAGCACATGTATGAACACCTGTACTATAGTTCTCTTGCCCTATAATTCAATGGTTAGAAAATTCACCCAAGACAGGAGAGACTTACCCAAGACTCACCCAACACAGGTGAGACCAAGAGGTCTCACCTGTGCTTACAAAATTCAGAACCTTTTCAGGAGGAATGACCTAATTTCCAGGCTGTAGGACGTTCTGGACTAAGGAAGCTTCTCTAATTCCCTCTGTTCACCATTAGTCTTATTCTTTCATATTAAAACTAAATATTGATTGCCTGAAAGGGAAAGATTACTGACTTTTACAATCTGTATTTAAGGTTTTCACTGAAGAAAAGATATCTAACAGAAGAAGTTAAGCATCAGTCACTACAAACACCTTCTCACCTCAAACTGGCTAATTACTGTGTGTCTGATCTCAGTCAAGAGCCAATAGGAAGCTATATGCTTTTTTCCTATTGAGGTATTTGTATCAAATGTGTTTTTAATGTGCAGACTGATAACAATAAAAGATTTGGTGCAGGTTCAGTCAGGGTGCACTCTGACTCACCAGAGAGAGAATAGGGAGATAAGCATTACTCTTATTGAAGCAGTTGTTAATTGGCCAGTCAGGTACACAAGATAACATCTGATCTAACAAAGAGGCGTCTCTAAGGAAGAAAAAAAATACTTATTTTAATTAAGGGAGATGGCCAGATTATCTCCCAAATAAGAAAGAAATCAATCCATTTGAGGAAAAACAGATTAGATCTGTTTAGACTCCTGGGGAGGATTTACAAAAGAGGATTGGTTATTAAAAGCAAGTGTCTTACACAAGGAAAAGAACATAACCTGAGGCCTAAAGTATACAGAAAATAGAACTCTCTATAAACTGAATGTTTAGGAAATCTTGCAGAATAACATCTGGATAAAAGAGGAGACATACTGCTTGACAGAATCCCAGTGTCAGTAGAGCAAATGTCAGTTTTATTTTATTTCTTTGTTTGTATCTTTTATGAAAATTTATAACCATGTCCTATTGTTTGTTTGTTTGTTTGATCTCAGCTGGGCTTGAGTTAAGTTTGTTTTCGAAGTGTAAGCAGACAGAAAAAAGTCTTTATTTCTTTCTATAAAATTGGACACTGAGACAACTTACCTCCAGTTGCCATAGCTCCACAGCATGTTCTTCAGAGAACCCAAGAGGTAACAGAGTTATAGGATACACAGTAGGATTGTGTAGGAGCAGCATGTGCTATCACAAGGTCCAGGGGAGGAGAAGCTGATAACCAGGAGGGTTCTTAGTCATGCAGGTAAGATATGAAGGAACATGTATGAAACCTGAGGATCTTCAGAGAACATGTAACACTGATTTTTGATGGCTCAATCTGCTGAATAATACTGAGTGGAGCAGGAACTGGAATGCAGGTGCAAATCCTGTCTTCCTGCAGTATATCTGCAAAGCCTGTGCTTTGCTTCACCTTCTGGACCCATGCAGTTCTGTTCACTGAGCATCTGCTTCAGCAAGAAGGAGTGAGGGTACTCTCACACCAAAATATACTGTAGTCTGGGGTTAGGTCATCTCCTGCAAAATATCTGTTCAACACCCCTCATGCAGAGAAGGAAATTGAACTCACCTCTTCTATCTCACAGCCACTGAATTGTTAGATAAAATGGGGGCTCTCCACTGGACATCTTTGATGTGAAACCTAACTTCAGATTTTGAAAGGCAACATGTACACATCTAGCTCCAAAGAGAGCTCAGCTCAGCTCTCTTGCATCACCAGAGCAATGAGCCTGTGCCAGACCACTTAACGTGTTTGCTTCTGCCATTCTCACTTTGTGGCTTAACTTTCTTCCTACCTCACGGTTGGCATCTCTGGAGCCTAATTCAAAGCACTCTTTGAGGAGGCTGGACATGTACTATTTTAGTTTTATCTGGTCATTCAATCTAGAATAGTATAGGATGTTGTAAAAATAACCGTGATGGAAGCCCAGCCTCTGTTCAATTCCCTTTCTCATCAATTCCCTTTCATACTTGTTCCTCTCCCTGCTCGTCATAGCTGGCCTTGAAACTTGAACTAATGATACTATGCTTTATTGCTAATCTTGTCACTTGGAAGAAACATTAACGACAGCTACAACCCTGATCCAAGCTTAATTTCCAGGATAAACTTCTGAGCCCCTAATCTTTTCAAGCCCCTGGCAATATACAGTTTACAAGGATCCTTTTTGCTAGGAGCCCCTGTGAATAATAGTACAGTGTGAAAGATTTCACAAGTTGATCATTGGGAAAATACTATATGGCAATGTTTCCTTAGATCACCATAAACCTACACAAATATTTATACAGTGTGAACAAATGAATATGAAAGATTTTACTGATTTCGGGAGGAGTGAAAGCTAATAAAATATTTGTGGAAGTCTATCTTTTTTTTCTACTAAATATCTGATAATGTTATCCTGTAAAATTAGCCTAGTTGAAACTGAGCAATTTTATACATATCCAAAATGCTACTAAACTCACTACTGCAAACTTTGAGAATATACACTGTAACATAGCAAGTCTCTATATGACTTTACCCCAAGAAACCAAATACATCATACAGCAACTTAAATGAAAAGCCCGATCACTAAACATACCCACAGTTAAGTAATGCACGCTAGCAAAATGTAACATGATCCTTGTTGTAGTGGTCATTCAGCATTATCAGGTATATCTCCCTTTCACAGTGAACAAACTTAGCAAAACTGTATGGAAATGAAAGACAAAATTAGAGTACAGACTGATAATAAATGAGACCTCATCAGGAAGGAAGGGAGACAGCAATTCACTGTAGAATTTGTAGAGCTGACCAGTTTGCTTCAATTATTGTTTTAATGAAAATAAGAAATATCCCTCTGTTGCTTCCTGTAGTTTATAGGAAATCATCATCTTGGGACAAGATATCCTGGAAGGAAAGTGTGGCCTCTTATCTGCTCCATTCATTCTGGAGGTCAATGGGGAAAGAAGTCATAGTTCTCATAAATCCTCAGCAGATACCTACATCCTTTGGGAGTCCATACACGGCAGGAACTCCCAGTACTTAATCCTATGCTGCTTTCTCTGAGAGCATCTATAGGGTCAGACAGAGATGAAGCTATGGAAAGTGATTGGTTTCCCTCAATTTTTTTGATGCACCAAGATTCATCCTCTTAGGAGATTTTCTCTATAATCTTGGGAAAGGGGGGAGAATGCTCTTGCTCAAATGTCCATCCATTAGGCTCCTTAAAATGCAGAAATAGAGCTGAATGGCTGGAGTTTGTCTGATGTTATTAAAAAATATTAATGGATCCTGTAACTCCAGTAATGATAAGTCTGCGTTATAGCAGTACAGTACAGCAGTACTACTTATAGTAGTACAGAGCACCAGTAATCAAGAACTATGCAGGAAAAGGCAGGAAACTCCTAGTATTTGTCTCATCCCATTTTTGTCATATCCTTTAGAATATGACTTTAGTCCTTTAGAATTTCTTTTCCCTTTCCACTTTGATACACTTGCAGTATGCTAATGGTAGGGCAAGTATTGATTACAGCACAGCTTATGCACACTGTGCACTAGATCATGCCTTAAACTGTATGGACAGGAAAGTTATAGACTGATGAAATATTCCTCCAAGCATTAATACCCACTGCCATAGCTCCCCTTTTGATGAATCATTTGTATATAGTAGTCAAACTGATAACAAAGGCAATTTTTGATCTTCCCTCGGACCTTTCTGAGTTGTACATTATTAGAAAGTTAATGTAACAATGTATGCTTTATAACTACAACAGTTCTGTTATAAAATCTACTTTTTAGGGTTTAATATATCATCTAGTTTAAATCACATTGGAATAAAACTTGGTTTCCAGCCCAGATGCACATCTGTTTTACAAAAAATTTATTCAAACAGGATTTATTTTTGATATAAAGGTAAGCAAGAAAATTAATTTTTCAAGGATTTCTATTTTCTTTGGCAAAAAAATAAATTCTCAAGTATGTCACTGAGGAAAAATAAACAATTCAATGCCTGAATTGGAAAAGTGGCCTTATTCTTTAGGAAAGTGAACTCCCCATAGTATTCTGGTTGGAGATCCACTTGCAAGATATTCATCACCCATCCTTTTCTTCTGATACAACACAAATTCAGACATCCTTTTTGGGACATTTGCGGTACTTTACACATGTAGTCATAAGGCAGTTATTTTTGTCCTTTCTGTTTCTTTCCATTTCCATGATTTCATGCATTATTTTTTCTAAATTGTGTGAGGGGAAAAAAGCCCTAGGTCATAATGACATAATATTAATCATATTAACAATTTCAGGGTAAACAATACTTTGTTAAACTACAGTTTTATGTGTGACATTATTAAGCAAAGTGTGTTTGCATCCACCTTTCCTTTGTGGGGTTTTTTTTGTGGGTTTTTTTTTTTCTTTTTCTTTTCTTTCCTTTCTTTTTACTTTAGGAAAAACTGCGGAGATAAGCCAGATGTTGCCATATACTACTAGTAGAAATAAGATTGATCATGGTAGAAATTATGCATACTAAGTTAGGTCATATCTCAGACATATGGACATGCACAACTGAAAGGAGACTCCTGCAGCTGAGCCTTCCCTATGGCTTCCCTGGGATTTTAGGTCCAGGTGTACAGAAGTAAGCAGGTGTTAGAAGGACTTTATCTTCACTAATGTGCCAGCCAGCACATCTGAACAGGCACAATGATGTATATAATCTGCTACTCATAAGGGCCATGAGCTTATTTCCTATCTCTTGCTAGGCTAAAAAATTCTTGTGTCTGCATTTTCCCTGTGCTTCTCATCATTATATGCCATTCTTTACTGAGAACAGAGTTGGAATACAAAAGTCCGTCCTAAAGGAAAAACAGCACCTAGCTGAACAGAAAAAAATGTATAATAATGTACGCACCCAAGAAGTGGGGAGAATTAAAATTATCTCAGGAGAAATAATGTTATAATTTCTTAACTTCTGTGTAGTTTGCTTTCTACAAAGCTGTTATTAAATACTTAAATAATAGCTTCTTGCTGTTATTTAAGTAATGTAACTTAACGGTCGAAAAGGTTTCTCATCCTACTTAGCACAAATATCAATCATTAATGAAATTACTGAAGTAAGTTACCACCATAGATGTATTTCCAAGATGTTAACTCTTTGTCATGATGATCAAAACCTGGGCAACTTCTTGGATCACTAGTTGCCAGTATGGAAAAAATAGTTAACAGTATTGTTAACTTCCTTTTTCTCTGGCTCACAGCACCTCCCTCCAAAAAAAATCTTTCATTTGAAAAAAATTCTTCAAAATAAACTAATAAGGTAGACAGTGTACATTATGAGGTGAAGTCCTTTGCTAAGTGAGTGGTTTTGACAACAGTGTACTAGCTGATTTTCATTCATCAATATGTTAAAATAGACAAAACAATGCAATTAGTAAGACATGTATATTATTAATTTTAACAAAATATGTCAATAGCAAGTAGCAAATTGCATCATGAGACCAAGAAAAATACTGCAAAGTAAGGGAAACATTGCTAGCATATCAAATGTGGCTTGATGATCAGTCTGTGTCAGATTGGCAGCTGTGTCTGTGAATGAATCTTTTATTCTACAAAAATGCTCCTATCCTATAAACTACATTTCAATTTCAGTATCTGAGACAGTCATATCATTATTTTCAGTAGTAAGCATCACTTTTATGTCATGCAATATTGCATAATGCATTATTAAAGAGTAAAAATCACATTATTTTTTCTATATCATACACAATTAAAATACTTTTCTGTACATCATTTGGCCACCATTTTCATTGCACAGTATGTTCCCAATTCTTGATTAGAACTAAGAAGTTTACATTACACTCTGAAATGGTTTTGAAAACACACTCCAGCATTCCTCTAACTGTAAGACTACTCTGAGAAGGACAGACTCATAGGGAAACGTTGGAACTGAGCCCTTTTTTGGTGCTCATGCTATATTAGCAACAGATCAGTGGGCCTAAATTACATCCTACTTAGACTTTTTCCTCTACTTCCCTGCTTCCCCTGCTTTTTCCCTTGCCTCAGCTGCAGGATGACACAGAATCTGCAATGGTGAATCTATGCTTCTTGGGAATTCCTTTGCTTATATCATGGGAATTCTGCCAGGTTGATTAAATCATCTGTAGCTCAGTGGAACAGTACAAAATTGCCAATAATGGGCATGAACCTACATCTATATTTGCTACGTATTTTCAATTTGATAATTTTCCTCGATATAAATAGAACATGTGTTCATCGTACCTGTCACTCCTTTATAGCTTTCTGCATAATAAGGAAGATCTACAGGAATAATAGGTGCCCTCTTGCATATTCATATGATAACCCTAAACATTAGATACATAGTTAAAGAAAATCGCACCAAGAAAATCACTATTGCAAATATGGGATAGATTCTGATTGGCCCAGAAGAGTTGCATTATAAGAGAGACAGATCATAGATGGGGGACTTCATAAAAAGTGTAGCATGGAGATGTACTAAATATAATACATCTGTTTTAACTCCATATTTCCATTCCTTTTTTACTTTATACCTAAAAACAAATACTGATTTTATGTTGACAAGTCAAAAAGTCCAGCATCTCTGAGTGAGTTAGTAATCATACATTTACTGTTCTGCAAGCATGAGCATCATGCAACAAATTGCAGTTATACTTTTCTTCTGGATTCTGCTCATTATTCCATCTCCTTCATGGAGTTAGTATAACATTCTACACAGCTTCTGTCAGCCATCATTTCAACAGGCTACAAATATATTTATTAATGAGTTTGGTTTTTTTTAACTGCATCGGTTAGAAAAGAGAGATAGACCATATTTAATCACTGAATTTTCGTCTGTTACATATTCAAATATAATGCTGCTAGGCAAGACATTGAAGTGTATCACTGAAAAAATGAACGATGAAATGTAAACAGTGTCCATATTAGACTGACTCTGCTCCTGCCATGTCAATGGATGTCTTATTGTTAAATTCAATTACAGCACTTTCTTCATTTCAGAGTGCTTTTGGAAATTCCACTACAATTTTCAGTAGCATTCAAGAAAGTGCATTGGACACCATCTGCAAGGACTTGGTGCTAAATGTATGCATTGTGCATCCAGTGCTTTTCAGCATAGGGTGAATTCAATATATTAAATCTTATTCTCAGGATGAATAATACCATCCCTTTGTTTTAAAACATGTCAATTTCTCTTCAGCTATCGTTCTTTAATATTTAATCAGCACAGATAAATGCATTTCATTTGGCCTTAACTATGTGTCACAATAAGATAAGAGGCAGGAAAGCTAATCAAATAAATTGGTTAAGTTATCCAGAAGATAATGCTTCAGAATTTAGAATATGTAACTATATTTTTCAAAATGGATGTTGATTTAGCCTGTGGCTCTCTGAAAGACACAATTTGTGAAAGAAAGCCAATAGACAGCTTTAGTGGCTTGAAGAATTGGTGATTTTCTCTCAATTGTTTCCCTCAGTTGCTGTTTGTTTTATTACAGGATATTGTTCGGAAGACAATAGTGTGTAAGGCTTACATCTGGTTTGTGTTTCAAAAACCAGTGGCACAAAATGCCAAGGTGGGCTGGGGTGAACTGCACTCTGAGAGCAGGTTTGGGATAACAAATTGCCTTTGCATGAGGGTCCTGGCATATAGAATCACTCACAAAGGTGGGTTCTTGAGGCAGAAGAGGTGAAACAAGGGTAATTAACTGGAAATTATTATTCACCCACTTTGTTTCTTCCACATTCGTTTTTCTTTTTTCAAGTCATTTAGTGACCTGAGGTGAAATGGACAGGAATTGACAGCACGCACGCTGCTGCTGGCAGCAGAGTCGCTGCAGTTGCTCCCTGTACATGAAAGGAGGGGAAAAAAGAAGAAAGAAACCCAATTGTTGTTCTCTAAACATAACATATGTAAAGATAATAGGTTTGCTTTAGTTGAAACCAACCCCTTTTTCCTGTAGAAATTATTTTCCCCCCACTGCAGTTCAGGAAGAAAGATGATTTTTTGTCTCTCCCTCTCCCTCTTCTTACCCACACAAAGAAAACGTGGGTTGATACCATTTTTATTGTTCTGCTGGGGTGGGTTTCAGACCTTGCATTAGCATATTGAATGTCTAATTGAATTCGGGGGCTGTGTTAATCATCTTGTTTTGTTTAGGGGCGGTTGGTGAAAGGTGCCAGCAAATGATCACTTTGGCTTGGGGTTAGTGTGGTGCTGCCACCCCAAGAAAAAGAAACCGAGAAGGGGGAGGGAGCTAGGGAAAGGCGAGTTGACTGAGTGATGTCTGGAGGGCGAACTCGTGTGTCTCTTTGATGATGTTGTGTGCTGCTGTACTGAAATCCACCCCTCTGCTGGAGCTAAGGCAAGAGTTGGAGGCATCTGATGCTGCCATTTCCAGGGTGAAATTTCTAAGGCTGATCACTAAAAACAACAACCAAAAAACCCCAAAATCCTCGGCAAAAATAGCCATCAGAACAGAAGATCTGGCATCTCCCAGTCCAACTGCCATAACCCAGACAGACGCTTGAGAACCATCTGCCTTTAAAGTAGCCACGCACACACATGAG
>JASVER010000001.1:1634272-1786809 GCA_030449065.1 Oceanodroma leucorhoa
AAAAAAAAAAAAAAAAAAAAAAAAAAGAGAGAGAGGGAAAGCCTCCCCCTCTTCCCGCGATGAGTTTTTCGCAGTGCTCTGGTGAGGCTCGGAGGTGGCTGGCAGCGCAGGGGGCGGCTGCTGCCGCGGCTGGCGGGGCTCCGCGCAGCGCCGCGCGCCGGGCTCTCAGCACCGCCGCGCCGGACAGCTCCGCGCCGCGCCCCTCCCCGCTCCCCGCTCCCCGCTCCCCGCTCCCCGCTCCCGGCTCGGCCGGTCCTGCCCCACAACAAGTACCTCTCCGCTGTCCGGGAGCTGCACTACACTCCCCTCGCGATTAAACTGCATTGTCTCCTACGGAACTGGCCGTCAGGCGTAATTATCCCGATTTCCCCCCCCCTCCCCTCTCTCTCTCCTTTGCAGGAACGACTCTTTGGGAACCTGGTCCACCCAGGGATGTAAAACGGTGCTTACCGATGCATCCCATACGAAATGCTTATGTGATCGTCTCTCTACCTTCGCCATTTTGGCTCAGCAACCTAGAGAAATAGTAAGTAACAAAGGGGGGGGAAAATCCAGGTTTAATGCAAAAGGCAATAGGGGGGGGGCTGCGGGGGGGGATGGGGGGAGGCTGGTCGAGCTTTCCTCTCAGGTATATTTCAGACGTTGCATTGAGGAATTGTTTAATATTGCAGGTAGGCAAATGTTAGTCTCCTGGTGTCTACAGTGTCTCAGAGAAATGAATTCCAGATTCTGCGATATAACTAAATCCTAGTGAAATTTGCATGTTCTCGAACTCTGAATTTTTCAGAGAAAGCCTTCTAATTGTGATGCAAATGTGTTGAAAACTTTTGTATTGAACAATTATCAACTTAACAAGCTTTTTAAAGGTTGCAAACCCTTCCAGGGGAATGTACAGGGCTTTATTATTGCTCTTGGTAGGAAAACCCTAGATACTGTAGTTAAACAGATTGCAGATCTGCATTGGACATTTTCAGCACAGATTTTCTATGTAGTCTGTTGATATGATGTAAGAAAAATAATCAAGTTTTCATGAGAAAGAAGGGACATTAAGTGTACAAGCAGACACTCCCAGTATTATGGAATGTAAAAATAGCTAGAAAGCAAATATTTGTGTAGTTATCCTGCTAAGGCATAATTTCATTTTTCTGGTTTTGGAAGCGTATGATCAGACACTTTTTAATAGCAAAGTAGACCAGTTTGGAACAAAGTGGTTGAAATAAAATGCTACTTTCTGCCTGAGATCTGGCCTAAAAGTACATCAGTCTTATCTCCTATTTAGGTGACAAAAGATATATCTTGATAAAATGTAATTTACATCACCAAGGCTTTAAAAAGCATTTTGGTCAATGAGGCACAGTATCCTTTCAAACTTTTAGATCTAATTTTTTTCCATTTGTATTAGCAAATACTATGACTCTTTCAGAACACGAGCACTTAAACACACGGAAGAAAAAGCTTACCTGATATATGATGATAATAGCTTATTTTACAGCAGGGAAAGCCAGTTTGTTTTCAAGGTCATTTATTTATTTTCATTTTTTATTAATACACAGAGTACAGATGAAATAATTCTAAATTTCCAGCTCCTTTACAGAAGGCTTATGATACTGTTGCCATAGATATCTTGCCATTTCTTCTAGACAATCAGAGGCCCAAGGAAATTAAGTGTGTCAGAATAGTGGATTGAACTCAAAGTTATTAAAAGTCAGAAAGTTTGGTAATTCTGCAACAAACATGAATCAAATTCTGGGACAAATTAGTGGATGATCATTAATATATTACAGTGAAACCAAGCTCTTTGTTTAATACACAATTCTAAATATTATTGTTTCTCAAGTGAAATATATCTTTTAATTAATTTTAACTAGGAAGTAGTTTAAACTTCTGCTGATGTCATAGTCTTCTATTACATTGTAATATTACTGCTTTCTTTATTTCTCAAAATATCATGCAGGTATTATAAGGCATTTTAAAGCTCAAAGGCCTCTGAGGAATTTATCAATAACTAAACTGGTCTTAGAGTTTTGTATGGATCAGTTTTGGAATTAAGTTGATTTCTGCTTAGTAAGCAATATTACTAAAGCTATCTGTGACAGCGTGGCTGCTTTTATCATTTTCCTTTTGTTGCTTTTTTTCTTTTGACTTGATGTTTTAATTGCTGGAGGATGGTTTTTCTTCATGGTTGTCTGTTGTAACCTACAGATCATGGAATCATCTGGTACACCCTCAGTGACCTTAATAGTAGGCAGTGGTCTTTCATGCTTGGCCTTGATCACCCTAGCAGTTGTCTATGCAGCGCTATGGAGGTATGTAATGGATTGACAAAGCTGAATGTGAATACATGGTTATATCTAGTTGAATTAAAATTTAAAGAGAGCATTAGATGCAACATTTACTATTTCGAAAAGAAAAAAAAAAGCAAAATGTAGTGCATGTTTTGACGCCTAAATTTGTTGAGGTGATTGATTAGTTTTACTCTCTTGGCCTACTGGTGATGGTATAGCCCACTCTTCTCTTTCCCCTCTTCAGTGTGAATAGTATTGGTCTTTCAGTGGGGTATTCATAGTGCTAATTAACATTTCACAGGATTGTTCTATATGATATATTTCATGTGAGGCTTCTAGCCTATATCTTTGACTGCTTTTCCTCCATTTACATTTTAAAACAAAACTACTGTGTTACAAAAATAACATATCAAAGTGCCACATCAGACTTTGCAACTGGTTTTGAGTTTATCCACTGCAGTTATAAGTTTCAATGAAGACCACAAAATGCAGTAGTCTCAAATAGTGTGGCGGTACATTCCAGTAATAAACTTTCTTTCCATCTTTAGTTTACTATATTATATTGACTTAGAAGTGCAATAGATATTTATGGAGAAAATTAGTTTAAGAAGTGATGAGAAGTAGCATGATGTCTTAGAAATAGAAAAGTAAGAGGAAAAGTAATGCAAAGTAATAAATATTTTTAAAAAGTCAACATGGGTTCTCATTTAACTTTTTTCCATAATAAAAAAAAAAAAATAGGTTCTTATGCAAGTAAGAAGAATCACAGGGAGAAAATAATAATTTTTAGAGTAATGTAAAATCAACCAATAGAATTTTGCTTTTAGAAGAAGCTTGAAAACTTTACACCTTTTTCTCTTTCACTCTCTTATGTAGCCACACAGACTCACAGGATTAGACATATATATAATAAATATAGAATATCTAGTTACATAAGTTATAATAAAAAGAGTATAAGAATTATTAGTTCTTGTCTGTCAAAGCTAAGAATGAGAGTATTTCAGGATATAATTCCCATCTGAAGAATTATAGTGTTATTTTTGCACTCCCTGATATATTTAGCACTTGGATGGAAATACTGTCATGCTCAGTGGAACTGGTCTTCTCCATTATTCAGATTAGATATAAGGAAGAATTTTTTTACAATGAGGGTGGTGAGACACTGGAAGAGGTTGCCCAGAGAAGCTGTCAATGCCCCATCATTGGAAGCGTTCAGGGTCAGGTTGGATGGGGCTTTGAGCAACCTGATCTAGTGGAAGATGTCCCTGCCCACGGCAAGGAGGTTGGAACTAGATGATCTTTAAGGTCCCTGCCAACCCAAACCAGTCTATGATTCTATGATTCTATGATTCTATGATTCTATGATTTTATGTTTCTATGATTCTATGAGTCTGGTAACTTATAAACGGAGGAAAAAATGTATGTGATGTCTTATGGACCTAGTGTGGGTTCTGCATCCAGCTGAAGAAAAGATAACTCATATAGATCTCGGTGTTTTATCAGTGAGATATTTCAAAAGTATTATGACAACTGAATGGCCTATCAATTTGCCTTCAACAGGTTTCTTGACAGCACATAGTAACCAACTATGGGGAGAAGATAAACACTGAAACTTATGTGTATATATGCTTGTTTTTATAAATCTAGGGTAGGGAGAAATTTGATATTTTGACCCTATATCTGTATTTATATTTTGGAACACCCACCTTCCCTTTGAATGACAGGGCCTGTTTAGAGGTGATATAAGGTAGAGGTATTCTGATCCGAAGAAGGCCTATGTGAGCATTCTTTTATGGTTGATTGACTTGATCCCCCCTACTGAAAATTCAAACTGAAAAATAAATTCAAATATTCACCCTTCCCTTCCCTTCCCTTCCCTTCCCTTCCCTTCCCTTCCCTTCCCTTCCCTTCCCTTCCCTTCCCTTCCCTTCATCAATAGTGGGCTGGCAGAAAAACTAAGACCTTCTTAGCTTAAGTCAATGCTATGAGCTCCTGCTTGCACTGTATTTACCTAACCATAAGATCCTTTATAGTCCATAGATACTCAGTGTTGGGAACTGGCCCAGGCAGCACACTGACTGTGTAGACACAGGCGCTAGACTGTCTGTGTTTGATTGCAAACACATAGAACTAGCCTTAACAACATTGTTATATTTTAAGTAAAAATGTGGATTTTGGTCTCAGGGTTGTTCTGTCTTCTTAACTAAAAAATGTAATGCCGTATTACTTAATTGATAGCTGAGCAAAAAGGACTACAGTTTATTTCATGTCCAAAGCTCAGCATTTCTCATGGGTTCAGCACCCTTTGTTATGACCTCCTCAGGGTGTCAGCTATGGGTGTATGGGTGTACAGCTCAGGAGGAGGCAGCGATATTAACTAAGCTCCAGTGAGAAGCATATAGTCTTCTAGAATATATATACTTATGAATATATAAACTTATGGCATGGTCTTCATAGGAGTTGAGCACCCTTAACTTTCATTTACTTTAGTAGTCAACATTTACTCTGTTAGCAGCTCTGAAAATCAAGTCAGTGAGATACTTCACTTGAAACCATAATCATTCTCTTTCTCTCCTGTAGCGTATAAAAGGCTGTATATAGAAAAATGAGAACATTTACATCTTTTAAGGAAATAGGTGATAAGAGTATTTGACTTTTTCATCCTAAGCCTGCTCGTAAAATGAATATAATAAGTTTGCAAGAGAGATTGTGCGATACTCACTGCTATAATTTAACCTTTCTGTACAAACATAGCTATTTTTTAAGATTAGGTCTTATGAAGACAAAGATATTACAGTATTATTGTTTCTTCATACAAACTATTTTGTAAATGTGGTGGAACTTCAAGATTAATGTTATCATTATCCCAATAACATGTTTCAAAATGTGCTGCCATAGTATCATCAACCAACCTGCATCTTATTTATGCGTCATGGACCAGATCTTCTGTTTATGTAAATCACCATCTTTTTGCTGAAGTTAGTTATTGTGAGTGGTCTATGCCAGCTGTGGATATTCCCAGGGATGAGCAGAGAGCATAAGAAGTTCCTGACATGAATGCATGCAAGCCTATTATTATCAGTATGGAGTTAGAACAGTGTTGCCAGCAGTTTTTAAAAAAAAACATTGATTGATAGATTATTTTTAAAATATACCAAGATACTAAGAGGGAATTGCAGAATATCTATCAAAATATCATAGTTTTGATGTTTGTAATGTGACAGCTCCCTGATACTCTTTCTGAGCACATGAAAGAGAGTACTTACCTTTCAGAGTATCTCCAACATTTAATGCAAGAATTACATCAAAGCTTTGTATGACTTACTAGTTGTTTTCCTTTTAGAAAAGTTGTACCTTCTCTTTGTTTATTTGAACAGGTACATCAGATCTGAGAGGTCAATAATTCTAATCAATTTCTGCCTGTCTATTATCTCATCAAATATCCTTATCCTGGTTGGACAAACTCAGACACATAACAAGGTATGATGATGTATTGTATCAAATTTGCGCTTAAATATTGGTATCTTTGTTTTATTTGTGTTTAGCTTAAAATAACTACATCCATTTAGTCCTGTACTCATAGGACTTGGCATTTTTGGTAAAATATTAACAGACAAGGGAAAATATTTACCATCTCATAGTCTTTTTTTCCCCTCCAAAAATCCCTTTTGGTATTGTTCCCTCTGGATAAGCTGTGTTCTCTGTGGTAGACTTGTATGTTTTGTAACTAAATTTCAAAGCAAAAAAGTTCAAAGACTCAACATCAAAAGCACAAATTTTTGTTCATTATAATAGTTGTAATAGGATTGTGCTACAGTGGTTTTGTCTTTTTATTAACACACTGATACTCGAAAGGCAAGTAGAAATTGCTTAGAAGTTAGAGTACTACTCCTGAAAATGTCCGAAAACAGACATCATAACAAGCTATAGAACTGTTAAATCTCTGACTGATGTAGCTATAAGAAAGTAATAACCCTGTATGCCTTACTTAGTGATATATTGCTGAGTTGTTACTAACCTGTTCTCAGACTTTCTGAACATAGTCATCATTTGTCCTTCTCCTGTAAAGCAGGGCTGCGTCAGTGGTTTGAGGCATCACCCAGTGCCTAGTGATGCTAGGCAACTTTCAGAAGTGACAATAAGTGGTTGCTTAAAATTAACTGTAGCTACATGATAGCTTGGAATAGAAAATAGGATGCAATTGGTGAATAGGGAAGTATGTGATAGAATGCTGTTAAGTTTTGGAGTGAGCAAGTGTCTGTGAAGTAATTCTTTACACCACTGTGTTAAACTACTTAATGCGCTGCTCATCTTAATTCTTCCAGTATCTAATGAAATATGTTCATCATGTGCTATAGGATGACTGGTGTTTCTACAACACACCTATAATGAATCATTTATTCTTTTCAAATGAGTGCTTAGAAATTTAGCTGCCAGAAGTCTCATAAATTCAATGCGAGTCACATAGCTGGACTTTGTAAAGCATATCCAAACCAAACATAGTCATTTCCAACATATAATTTAACAAAATTATTAAAATTAAGATATTAATATGCTTCAAAGTTTTGAAAGTATGTAAAGGTACAAACGAACAAAATATGGATTTGCAGAAGAAACCCATGTGACTCTCACAGATTTTATTCAGGGGGAAAAATGTCAGAAATGCACAAGCAACTTCAGAGTGCCAGAGTGCAGAAGGATTAAGCCTCTCTAGAATTTCAGCACCTGCATGCATAGTCATATATACAATTTTATTACGTATTTCAAGAAGAAATATGGTTCAGTAGTTGAAATTTCCTGTGTATATTGCCACTGTGGAATCAGGGTTTGAGGGCATCGGAACAACTGTGTTTGATGAGATGCTCCCTAGGTATGCTGGCAGCCTTTCTCTGATGCGTGACTTGGGGAACTCTGAACTAAAACACGCCCTTAATCCAGTTCCTTTCTTTTAATCTTAATCAACTTGAGCTCCTTCACTTCTGCTTCCTGAACTCCTGAAAGTACAGAGATATTATATTAACTTATTTCTGAGAACAGCAGATCCTAAAAATGGAGATGTTCAGAGGAAATAATTGACAGAAAAAACAACACATCACAAAGTTTACATTTTCAATATATGGCCTGAAAAATGACTCCAAAATACCACTTTTTACTACACTTGTCTTCTTTTTGAGTCCACATCTTGCTTTTGATACGTGTACCACCCAGGAACTTCTAGCCGGGGAGTACCTCTAATGGATCAAAGGCAGAATACATTTTTTATACCGAGGAAGATATTCCTTTTTACAGACCAAAAATCTTTTTATCACTATGTCCACTGATATGTGAATATATTGTAGCTCCAAGAGGTTAGCCTGGGAATGCACCATCAACAAAATGGCCAGCTAAAGCCAGTGTTAAGCAAAAGCTCATTCAAATTAAAACAATGAAATACGGCTATGACTTTGGTATGTTTGTAAGTAGGGAATGTGTTTTGGCATGAGATATGTTTGAATTCAAGTTTTGAATTTTTTATTTTCAAATACCATATATGACCAGCAGAAGCCAGTGTTTGATTTTTAGTCCACAGATCTAGATTACAATACTGACGTCTGTCGGAAAAATTGTGTTTTCATTTTGCTGAGCTGCAAAATTAAATCTGTAAATGGGAACTTTAGAAAGAAAATCAGGTCCTTACCTATGGTTTACGATGAAAAACATTTCTGAGATTTTATTATTTACTAGAAATCAAACCATTTGAGGTTTTAGTGTTTGTTTGAAAATTTTGGGAGAAATCTTGGGAATATTTTATCAAAACAATGTAATATTCAAGTCAGCAGAATTTTTTTCCTGAAAAAAGCTGAGGTGGTGTTTTATGGCAAGAAGATGAGCTCAGTTTTTTTAATGTATTGGAGAAAATTTAAGAAATATGATATGCCAAGTTTCAGAGTTTATTTACTGTGTTCCATTCTCATTCTTATGTCCATACTATTCTCATATTATTGGGGCACGTAGTTAATGTCCATATGATGCTGATGATATTCACAAAGTTGAAGAATGCCCCATTTTTCCATGCTTTAGTTTGGCTTTGCTTCTGAGTTTAAATTGTCCCCAGCTCTATATTTGTGTATATTTCCTTTGAGAATAGGTGCTTGTAAATGTCGTCAAAGCTGAATTCCATTTTAGAGTTGAACAGTGTGTAAATTAAGCATACTGAAGATGTATTTATAACAAACAGCATATTGTCAGCCTGTTTGCAGTTTGTGGTTTTCTCTATCTGCATTAAATACTGCACCAACTACTTTTATTCGTTTTAATGCTATACAATCTCCAGGAAATTTCTGCGGTTCATTTTAGTACGCCCATTGACATCTGTGACAAAGAAAACAATATTGATTCTCTTGGTCTGGATAAGTGCAGTTTTTCTGTTATTTTCTTTCTGGTTTATGTAAATTATAGATACTTAGCATGTTAGGTTTAGCTCTACTCTTTGAAGGCTGAGTATATCCTCGATGTTTTTACAAAAACTTCTTTTAGTGAAGACTAAGTGAGTTTGAATATTGCACTCTCTTTGGTTCAACTAAGTTCTACCTTATTTCAGTAAAAAAGATCATGGTATTTCCCATAGGCAGAAATGGACGAAATATTTACAGAGGACATGTAGAAGTAGTTTAAATTCTTTCAAGCTACAATAGCTTTTCCATTTCTAATATCCCCTGTTTAAAAGTGAATTTTTCTCCAGTTTCAGTAACTCGAGGATATCAACATCTGACCAGAGGTCTAGGTCATGGGGCTTTTTAGCTTGTCTTAGAAGAGTTCGTGATGGGGGGGCCTGGAGAGGAGTATGGTTTCTCTTGGAAGAATTGGATTGGGACAGCAAAAAAGCCTTTTGTCAGCAGAAAAGCCTTGCTCCTTTATTCCTTCTTAGCCAAATGTGTTGTGCTTCATTTTATTGAAGGACGCAGCTGAGAAATGTTCTGCTTTTTTCAGTATGTTTCCCCAAACCTTTCAAAATGCAGAACTTAATTCAAAGCCTTCTTAATGTTTTAGACTGTGTAAGAGGTCTCTGTTTTGTCAGATCCTGTTTTGAAATATAGGTCACTGAAGGCTGAATTTACAAGAATATTATGAAATTAATTATGCATCTTGTTTAAATATACTCGGTGTCATACTAGGTATGAGAAGCAAATTAATTTACTTTGGTATATCTTTCTGTCTCTTGTTTTCTTTTCAGTGTTAAATATTAGCCACATGATCATATTTAAATTTGAGGATATGCAATTAATACACTGGAGATAGCCCTTTAACAGCTGAAGTTTGTTGTAACATTGAAATTAAGTCTCCTGATTAAGGAAGGGTAACAGTTTCCATGTATAACCGAAATGGTCAAATATCTGTTATTTCACAAATACTATGAGATGTCTCTAACATCTATAAAAGCATTATGTATTTACTTTGAAGAGGATGACAGTTTTCTTTGAGGAAATATCTATCATTGATTTGTAAGTTTCACTGTAATGTAACTCTTGCTATATTATGTTTCCTAATGTTCTTCTTGCCATCAAGAAGAATGGTTGTATTTCTTTTATATGTGGACCTTTAATGCTTAAGCTATAAATCTTTACTGTGCTTCTGATCCCATTTAATGAATATATTCTCTATCCCTGATAAGTTATTGATTAATATTATGTGGATTTTTTCATTAATTCTCTTTCCTTTTGCATACATTCAGAAAATACCTTGTTTTTTTCACAGTTCTGCCTAAATAAAAGTACATTAGCTGTTCGATGTAAACAATTCTTGTTTACCTATTTTTCCTGTGAAGAAAACAGAGAGATGAATGCAATTTAAAATAAACCATAGAATTCATTATACATATGGGCAAAAGTTAATTATCTTCTATATTATCTGTTTCCCAGTGTACTTAAGAGTTTGTTGCTGGAGTTTGGGTCACTTGTGAGAAACAGGCATATTTTTAGAAATGTCATAAGACTCTGTACATTTTGTTAGCCATAGTCAGGTTTATGTGTACCTACCAAAGGAAGAATAGGGAAGACATTAAGGCGCAAGGCAAGATTAAGCAACCCTGATATTCTGTGCCATCCCTGTTTAATTACAATATTCAGTTTATCGTGCTTACTCTGATGTTTTGGTTTCCGTGTCTTAGACCATACCTGAAAGGATATGAAAAAGGCATGCCCTGACCATCTAAAGCATGTAAGATAAACAATCAGTAGTTTTGATAAATGCATTGTAAACAAGCAAAAACCCCATGAAATTTTGTAGTTAATAAGATTAGAGCGTTCACTAAATAGGCCAACTGGACAAAAATAACATCACTTTAGTCTTTTTTTTTTTAAATAGAGGTTCTAGGCTGAAAGAAGCAAATAGAAGTGGAAAGGAGTTGAGCAGCCACAGCATCCCATTCCCATAGCACTCTGAAGCAGCTGACTGTGTAACTAGGGCTACCTCAGGTTTTGAGAAATGGAGGGTGGTGGGATCCCCTGAGAACCCTGCAAATGTTCTGGTGGTACTAATGCTGCCTCTAACCATGTGGCTCCTGCCCCATATCTGCCACTGCCTTACAGATGCAGGCATCGTGGCAATATATCTCCTAGGAAACAGCGGGGGAGACCTAAGAGCAGATGGAATGAACAGAGAAATGATGCTAACACAGCATTAAGGTTGTGTTAGAAAATCAGTGAGGAAGTAGGGAATTTAGTATGTCAGGCAGTAGCACTCAGGTGGTATTTCAGGTCCTCCCCGGAGAACTTCAGGGAAATGCCCCCCATTTAAGCAGCTGAAGCCTTGGAAAATATGTCCTTCCATTTTTGCCAGTACCCAACTTCCAAATTAACACCTGCTATGCTGATTGTCATCTCTTTCTTTGTGTAACAGTTTTTTGAACAGCTGAGCCACAGAGCCTCTGGTGTGGGTCAGATATCACAGAAACAGACCAATAAATAGGTCAGCAGAGTGCACTGCACCACACACATCTGCCTGCTGCGTATTCGGGAACTCAGAAACAATTAACTGGAGAAGAGCCCACTTATCTGAATAACTATTACAGAAGTAGGTCTGTTTAAGCAACACTGTTTTACCATGCCAAATTCTGACAAAACCTGTTAACATGAGCTGAATTAACTACCTGCTTTTAGATTCTCAAGAGAACCTCTGGGAACAGATCTTTCTTACCCAAGATCAGTAAACATTGTCATTCATGCTACTGTTACCTGCCTCAGAGGAGAAGGTAACATTCTTCTCAGAAGTGCCTGCCAGTTTCTCAAAATACATCAACTTTATCATTCAGTTTGCTGTTTCTAAACAAAACAGACATTTTGATTGTAAGTGGGTTACAGGGAAGAAATTGGATGGATATTAGCAGCATGCGTTCTCTGCCTCCAATCCCCAGAACCTTTTTAAGAGCTCTGTGAGCTATTTTAGAATCACAGAATTGTTCAGGTTGGAAGATCATCTGGTCCAACCTCATTCTCAAGGCAGGGTCAGCTGTAGGGTCAGAACGGGTTGCTCAGGGCTTTATATAGTCAAGTCTTGAAAACTTCCAGGTGTGGAAACTGCACAACCTCCTGGGGAAACTTGCTCCACTGCTTGACTGTCCTCATGGTTAAAAAGTTTTTCCATATAGCTGGTCTGGACCTCTTGTTTCAATTTGTGCTCATTGTCCTTTGTCATCCCACCACACATCACTGCAAAGAGCTTGGCTTCATCTTCTCAATGACCTCTCTATAGGCACTGACAGGCTGCTGTTAGATGCCCCTTAAGCCATGGCTTCTCCAGGCTGAACAAGCCCACCTTCCTTAACCTCTCTTTGCAAGTCAAGTGTTCCAGCCGCCAAGCATCCTGGCGGCCTCTGCTAAATTGACTCCAGTTTATCAAGTCTTCCATGCATTGGGCAACTCAATTCTATTGGACACAGTATTCTAGATATGGTCTAATGAGGGCTGAGCAGAGGAGGACAATCCATTCCTCAACCTACTGGCTGGGCTTCTCTTAATGCAGCCCCAGATGCTGTCAACCGTCTGTGCTGCCAGGGGACACTGCTGACTCATATTCAGCTCACTGCCCATCCCTCCAACCTGTCTAGTTTGCTCTGGATGGCAGCCATGCCTGGTCCCCGCAGTTTGGTGTTATCTACAAACTATATGAACAAGCACGCCACTGCCTACTCCAGGTCACTGACCTTAAACATAGGCTCCTGGATAGACCCATGTAGTACTCTGCTTGTTATCTGCTTCCAGGTAAATTGCCACCCATTAGTCATTACACTCTAAGCCAACCATCCAACTAGGTTTTTATCCATTTTGTTGTCCACTCATCCAACTGTGACCTCCTAGCCTGGTTACAAGAATATTGTGAGAGACTTTGTTGGAGCTCATTTTAATGAGCTTTATTTTGAAAAGCAAAAGTGATATTGATTTAGGAATCCGAAATTTACCAAGGTTTATCCATGAAAGACTTAGACTGTGTCTGACCCATGAGTCACACTGGTGCCAGCTCTAGTGTCTCACAGCTGGTGAGGGTCTTCTCGCACGCACCCACACAACCACAGATTGCACACATGAGCTGAGGAATTTTGCACAGGTGTAGTCTACTTCGTCCTCCCTGGTTGTGGTGCTGGACTTGGTGCTGGTGTGTGTGCCTCTTCTGTCCTGCCTTAGCACAAAAAAAAAAATAGCTCAGACTTTCCTGAGGTAACTCTCAGCTGTCCTACTCTTCCCCAAATGGTGGGGTTTTTCCTCGTTCTTCAGAACCTGTTTGGAGTAGTTTTTTTCTCTTCTAGAATTCACCCTCACAGCCCTGAGGAAAATAGCTCATTCTCTCACAAACACCTGTTTGAATCATTTCAGACAATCTGTTGATGACTCAAGCAGTTATTTTGAGCTTCACACCTTTTTTCTACTTCTCTTTTGTTATTTGTTGAATTTCAGTGGAAATAGAAAAGCAGTCAACGGGAAGTATATCAACCTACAAACAGTTAAATATCCATGTCTTTCATTTACATAATCTTAGTTTTAAGAAAGAGGAAATCATAAACACTTCTAAGTACAATGGTAAAAAGGATTTTTAAAGGAAGATATGATAGGAATAGACTTCACAAAACTAAATGATTTAAGTAACAATGATAACAACAGCAACACCAAAAATCAGCATTCAGCTACTTGGTTATTTTCATTCTAGTATGAAAGTTGAATTTCCTATATGAATTTTCCTATGTGTATTACCATTTCTAAGAATGTAGGCACAGAATCCATTTGTCACATAAACTAAAACAGATAAAGAAACACAATAAGATATTGTTGATATAGATATCTGGTAAAATAATACATTAAAAATACAACTCTGAGATTTTCCTATGTGTATTACCATTTCTAAGAATGTAGGCACAGAATCCATTTGTCACATAAACTAAAACAGATAAAGAAACACAATACGATATTTTTGATATAGATATCTGGTAAAATAATACATTAAAAATACAACTCTGAGATAAATGTAATGTAAATCTTATGCCCTACTACAATAATTATTACATCATTACTTATTCTGTATAACAAAATGAAACATTTTAGAAAACACAAACTCCTCTAAAAGACTGTAATTTAAGGAACAATAGCATAAATTTTGTGCAAAAGATTATCTACCTATTGTACTGAATTTTATTTATACTTCACTACAACTCCCTGTTGTGTCTGCGTATTTTCAGGAACATATGGCATGGTTTAACCTTGACATGCACTGTGAAGTACGTTTGTACAGTTCTACTTTTTTTTTCTTGTATTCCCCTAGTCAGAGTTTTTAGGCCCCTATGTCTTGCAGTCAAGTCAATGAGAACATTATAAGGGAAATGACTATTGGATTGGTCTGATTCTCAGATTGGTCTGATCAGAAGCTGTAAAATGAGTATTCTTTCTTTAACACAACATACTTCACTCTGTAAAAGCTATGGGGCTCAGTCCTGTGATCCTTATACATGAAAGTATTCTCTAGCCCTATGTTTACTTTTACTTTAAAGTTGTAGAAATAGTATCACTTAGCAGTTGGGAAAATCAGGCTCAGAGGTGATTTAAGAGTCAGTATGAAAATGAATCATGGGGTTTGTGTTTGTTACTTATGGCCGAAGTACACTCAGTTCTGAAAACAGAGCTTGCTAGTGAATCAGTTTCACTTTTTGTGCTGGAGCCCCTCTTGCTTTTGCAGCAACTGAAAAAAAAAAAGTGAATGATGTTTTGCTAGATTCAGTCAAACTCGTCCAGGATGCTGTTTGAACAGCAGCCAGAAGTGCAATCCAGAAGTGCAAGAGGCTCTGCCCTGGACAATTGTGAGTTAACCTACCCTGTACCTTATTAAATTGTTTAATTTGTGATTGATTTTAAGTCACGGCCAAAATAAACTTCCCATAAAATGGTAATTGTTCTCAGGTGTTAAGATTAAGGTCTGAGTTCCAGTGCCTATGTCCAGGCCTGTTTATTCATTTTATATTTGTCTGCCTTTGGAGGAAAAAAAAAATAATGTGGGATGAGACTGGATCTCAAGTTTCTTTCTTTCTTTCTTTCCCTGTGAATCTTGTTTGCCTGGCTACAAGTACCCAGTGTTCAACAGGAAAAGCATAAGTGTCGTACCCATTTCCACCTTCTAGCTCTTCTACAGGGTGATGGTAGGTGAAATTTCATGAGAAGTGGGACAAGCAGGATGCGAATCTCTGTTCTAGAGACCAACAATCGGATGGAAAGCCAAGGATGATCACACAAATTCTGATCTTTTCTGCTTTTTCTTTCTGTGGAAAAAAATGTGGTCTTAGCATTCTTAGCATTCACTAAGTGTGGTCTGAGCATGTTTATTGCATCATGAGAAAAAGCAATGTTGTTAGATGCTCTGGATCACAGCAGGACTTTGTGGTGAGAGGGATGATCAGCTTGTCAAATAAAGGGACTCCTAGGTATGGTTAGGGACCCAAAATTATGCACCTAGAGATCATCTTGGTGCTGGTGTAAAATGCATGTAGTGACTCTAATTTTAGACCTCTGCTGAAACATGACCTTTTTATATTTGTTTTCATGGACATAAATGCTTATTATGTTGAGTCTCAGTGAGTCACACCATAGACATCAAACCTGGTACTGAAAAATTTGACAGTAACTATGTTTTTCTCTTTTGATGGTTTTGTCAGAATTTATATAAAACTGACATTGTGGATGAATAAGTAGGCATTTTGTGAAATTTAATAGAAAATTATGCTCAGAATAATTGTTGAAAGAAAACTGTAAAGGTAAATTTACAAAGCATGCATTTGGCTATAATCATGGACATTTTTAATGAATGTAATTGTGAGATTTCCAGAACCCTGCAGGGAAATGTACATGTTTGTAATAAAAAGGCCTCAAGCTGTTAAAACTGATAGAATTTCTGAAATGTCAAGAAAGTTCAGTTTGCACTAGACTTCTGGGTTTAAAAACAGGATGGAAAACATGTTAGTATCTCTCCCTGCTGAAGAAAACTGAAATATATCTGGCACCAGGAGTCAAGCAGTTGGAAGGAAGTATGAATAAGGTTGGCACAAAACGTTGTTCCATTAGTAAGTGATTACATATCTGTTTCTAATTAGTAGCATGGCATATAATTTGTGTTCTATGCTCTTTATTTCATAAAAAGTCACATTTTCAACCTATCCCATATTTGCTAAATAATTTCTTTAAGCTAGAAAATCTGAATGGATTTATTATTCTTTAAATAGCACTTAAAGTTAGGTGAAGGCTTAGAATGAGAATGGCTTCCTTAACAAGCTTAGCTGAACCATACAGGACAACAAAGTCCAATGTGTCAGAACATACAGCTATTGAAACTTGGGGTTTAAAAAGATGGGATTAATTGTAAAGCTGTTGTTATTTGCATTGAGATTTTACACTTTTTATATTTAAGAAGGCTTTCAAGTCTCTGTCTTTTACTGCATATCCTCTTATGTCAAGTCAATCAGAATTTGGGCTTGAGTATTAGCAATTTAATTAATGCTATAAAACCTTCATTTTGGCACTGCTTATCTTTTAAAGTAAATACAGAATTGTAATAATGTTTCACTGAACAGAGTGATCCCACAGGGCATTGCAGTTGTACTACAATGGACGAAAAATGGTTTTTCTAGGAATCATAGTTAGACCTCAGTGTCAAGGCAGCCATTAATGATGGACAAGAACTGCTGCTAGACTCAGTTTGTCTCTCATAGCTATTCATAAACATCATCCCATAAAATCGCTCCAGAAACTAATTTGTAAGAGTTTAAACCTGATCAAGTGTCTGTTTCCATTAATTTCTAGAGGATTTTTCCTTTCGGAAAGAACAATAGTATCTAACACCAGTAAAAATATATTCTAGTCAGTTTAAACCTTAGTGAGAAGACTCAATCACATTCCACAAATACCTGAAGAACATATCTGTCCTAGTTAAACATTAGCCATTAAACAATCAAACATGTCTTTTTAATTGTAGGAGATTTTCTCAATTACAGATAGGAAGCTTTCAAAACTTTGAATTGTGGCATTAATCCCTGTGCATGCATTTTGCCAGTAGAAAGTGCAAAGCCTGAAATGAATCAGAACTAAGCCAAACTGTGTTGCTTCGCAGTTGCCATGGCTAGGAGCATGCACACAGTTATTGATATAGCTCAGCCAACACTTGTTATGCCATGATGACTTGATTGTGTGTTTGAGCCCCTGGAGGTCTCAGTTCATTGAAGTTTCAATACTTCATTGAATAGGTATGATAAGCAAAGCAGAGCTGAAGAAGCACTTTGCGGTTTCTTTGTCAAAGAAGCACTTTGCAGGATTTCCATTCAGGATATGTGTATACTGCACCCAGCACAACTGGACCTTGGTATCTCTCAGCGTTACACAGTATTAGTGTTAAATAGTAAGAATTCCTATGGGCTTTGCTAATCTCAGCTCATGGTCCTTCTGTGTGTGCTAGAAGGACTGGTTTGGGTCACTTGGATTCACTTGTCTCCCCTAGAAACTGGTAAGCAGAAATCTGTTAGTGTGCTATGAAAGCTTAAACTTCTGGAAGGAATTTGTCTAAGTGGTGTTGAAGAAAAGGGAATAAAAAATGGATGATTATGAACGTGCAGAACAAGTAGACTTTCAGTGCAGTCCCTAGCTTATTTCTTCTCCAAACTTCTTGTTAGGCTCATATGCACAATAGCCCCCTGTGACAGTCTGGTTCTCTCACCATGGTCTACTAGAGGCTTTTGTTTTCAGTACCTTTTAAAAGACAAGAATATGTCTATAATAAAACATTACCCAGTTTCTAAATACAGTAAAAAAAAAAAACATAAAACTAAAAAAATCTTGTGCCTTCTGGCATCTGGAAGGGAAGATTGCTTTCCTACAATGATCTAAACCTGTCAGTACAATTGGTTTAGAGACACTGCTGTGTGTACAGAGGATGGCACTGATTTCAGTGGTTGGCTCTGCAGGCAAAGTTATCTGATCTGTGCAGGTCACAGAGCACCCACTAAGGGAATTCCCAGCAGAGGAGCAGAGAATGCAGATAAACTTTCCAAAGGTAATTTGGCTATGTCATCCAGGGCATAATGAACATGTATATAGTCTGGGAGATTTTGTAGGAGGAGACATCCATGCTAAGTATATAATTTAAAATGTAACATTTTATACTTGCTAATTTTAGTTGCCAAGATGCATCTGAGAGACATGTAACATTAATTATTAATTATTGTTGTTGTTGTTAAAAATAAACCTATCATTAAGGCTCTGGGAGTATTTCCAACATCAACAAATTTTCAATTTGATTTATTAACAGATATAAACATTTTTATTTTATTTCTCCCTCCAGTCAGAGCCTCAACTTATTTCATACTTTCCCCTCCCATAGGGAAAAGCTTGAGTAAATGTATCAGCCTTGCACTCTGTTCTCAATGTCAGCACATGGAGATCCGTCAGCTCTCCTGTAGAAGCATAGAGTGAGGGAAAAAGGTGGGGGCACCTTCAGCTGCAGTAAGACTGTTCGGCCTCCATTTCTGAGCATTTTAACCTTAGAAATATTAATTGGTACACAGAAGCAGTGAATGTTATGAAGGCAACTGGACCTGAAACTCTGTCAGGTAAAATGGAGCAAAAAAGATGCTCTGTTTCCACCCAGCAGCACAAGTGAGGGTAGTATAGCCTACAGGGAAAAGCTGTACTAGAAGCAGTAGTGCTGTGAAGGGGACAAATCTTGCTCTTATTGATTACAGTCACACATGAGTGGAACCAAAGAATTAATTTATTTTTTGCATTAGCAGAAGCTTCCGACTGGTCTGGAAGTGTTACCCACTGAGCACTCCACATGTTGAGCAGATTAAAGCGGTTAAATATGTAGGCCTCAAAAGCTGGTATACCAGTGAAACACATACCAGAAAAGAAAGGTCACAACCTCTACTCCATATACAGATGGGTACAAATAACAGTATTATGATAAAAGCCAACATTTGGGAATTCAGGAACTTCTACACAGGCCTTCTCCATTTTCAAATAGAGAAGACAGCTTACAAGATGCAAGCTGTACTTTCCAATCATGTAGATTTTCTTCAGTATTTGAATTTCACTGGAGAACAATTTTCTGGTGATGGCAAGGCACTGGAACTCATAAGAAATAGAGGCAGCATCCGACTACAGTATTCAAATCTTTAGTGGCTCTGGCCAGTCAGGCAGGTTTTGTTTCAAGGTCATTTCTTACAGAGGAGCCCATGACTTTCCTGGACCATTGGAGGTTTTGCCCAATGCTCCAACCTGGAGTCTGACAGAAGCAACTTCCTCAATGATTTGTGAGTTAGAAGTTAGGAGTTACAAGTTAGAAGGCCGTGCATGTCATCACAATGAAGGGAGCACATTTCTTACTTTGCCTAAGATACTCCCTGCTGTGTCTTAGATGTTCACTGATTTTGGTGCATTCCACACAGATAGTTCTGTGCCAGATAAAAATCCATCTCCTCCCACTGGGATACTATTTTTTTCTCCAGATAATCTCTCTCAGTACATATTGTTTTATATGGGAACTGTTTGCATCTCATATACATTACATTTTTAATATAAGACTCAGTGAGACATAGAACCAGGGGTTAATTATGTGGTTAGCCATGCGGTTAATGATTTAAAATAACTGAAGTGATTTTATTTCCTTTAGAATGCTACTAATGCATTATTTAATAAGTCATAATTTGTATAAATAAAATTCCTAGCTCAGTCAATGATAATTATGTTACTTAGGAACAATTCGAAGTCATACATACAGTAGCATTTGTTTTCAATCTGAAGCTGTATGGTAAACATCCAGTTTTGGGCCCCTCACTACAAGAAGGACATTGAGATGCTGGAGCGTGTCCAGAGAAGGGCAACGAGGCTGGTGAAGAGCCTAGAGAACAAGTCTTATGAGGAGCGGCTGAGGGAACTGGGGTTATTTAGCCTGGAGGAAAGGAAACTCAGGGCAGACCTTATCGCTCTCTACAACTACCAGAAAGGAGGTTGTAGCAAGGTGGGTTTTGGTCTCTTCTCCCAACAAGTGATAGGACAAGAGGAAACAGCCTCAAGTTGTGCCAAGGGAGGTTTAGATTGGATATTAGGAAAAACTTCTTCACCAAAAGGGTGACCAAGCATTGGAACAGGCTGCCCAGGGAAGCAGCTGTCTCTGCAGTCACTGTCTCTGGAGGTATTTAGAAGATATGTAGATGTGGTGCTTAGGGATATGGTTTAGTGGTGGGCTTGGCAGTGTTAAGTTAATGGTTGGACTTGATGATCTTAAAGGTCTTTTCCAACCTAAACGATTCTATGATTTTATGATTCTATGTTTCTTTGAGCTTTATGTGCAATGTTGCATTTTGCTTAATATTTTTATGGTTATTTACCTTTCAAAATAACCAAATCTAAATTGGAACAGAGCTCAAAGCACTTTGTCAAAAGAATGTTTATATATGCTAATGATTTCTAATAAGGACGAAAAAATTGCTAAAAACTAAGATAATGTGTTACTAGCAATATAGTTACTCTGTCTTCAATTATATGTAGTGCCTTCCAGGCCATAGAGAGTTTGAGTGGAGAACAGCAGACCAACATGTTCAGTAGACAAGACAGCTACCCATTCTTCTCCTCATGAACACCAACTCTTGATCCAAGGGAAAATCCTCCTTGTGAAAACAGAGCTGTGATACTGCTGCTTTGTGGAGAAAAGGGTCACAGTAAAATTATTTCACTTCCTAATTACTTTGAAAAATGCAGGTCACTTCCTGGGCAGGAGTATGGTGCTTCTTGAGCTCCAGAGGCATGATGTCTGTCACTGACTGTCAGAAAGGAGGAGAGAGGGAGAATCTTCTAGCCAGGCTGTCTTTAGGTACGAGCCAAGAACTGCTTTATACAGCCCCTGCTGTGTGGCATGGGGAGGGAAGGGTCCTAGTTTTGAAGGCTGCATTTTCCTTTCCTGAACTTGCAAGAAGTGTTTATAGTGAGTGGAGATTTCCCCTTCAGACCTTCATGTGGAAAAAAATAATCTGTTTTCAAATTAAAGATTAAGAAAGTAAAATGGTCATTGCATAGTCTCTTCTTTCATCAGTTCTCCTTTCTTTTTTTCTTCCTTTCATTTCTTCATCTTCTTTCTTCATTCATTGCTTGCCTTGCTTTTATGATTTGTGATCTTCTACTTTTGGTCTGGCTTTCCTCACCCTTTCTTTTGTTTGGCTTCCCTGATATTGTTTCCTTGTTTCTTTGTCATACAACATTATGATCAAAGCCATTTGAGAATTCAGGGACCTCTACACAGGCCTTCTCCATTTTCAAATAGAGAAGACAGCTTACAGGATGCAGACATTACTTTCTGATTATGTAGGTTTTCTTCAGTATTTGAATTTCACTGGAGAACAATTTTCTGATGATGGCAAGGCACTGAAACTCATAAGAAAGAGAGACAGCATCCAACTACAGTATTCAAATCTTTAGTAGCTCTGGCCAGTTGGGCAGGTTTTGTTTCCAGATCATTTCTTACAGAGGAACCCACCGTGTTGCTGGACTATTGGAGGTTTTGCCCAATGCTCCAACCTGGATTCTGACAGAAACAACTTCCTCAAGGATTTACATGTTAGAAGAAGGAAAAGTCCTTCTCTGTTCTATTTTTTCCCTCTCTCTTCTGCCTCTCTTTCATTTCCTGAGAGGCAGAGATCTTCTGGCTCGCTTTGGCCCTCTACACTTCTTGTCCCTCTACAGAACTTGTTGAAGTTCTCCTCTGCCTTGACTGTCAAGCTTCTCAACAGATAATCTTTTTAGAGTAATGGCTATCCTCTCTTCTGTTGTTGCCTTCAAACTATCGAATTCCCTTTCACGGGAAGGATAAGCTGAAGTTTCAAGCTCAGTTATAACACTTGAATACAGTAGCTCTGCCTCATAGATAGAAACATGAGAAGTAAGGAAAGTGTAGTTATAAGATGTGATAGCTCAGTAAGACTCTCATCATGTACCAGTGAGACATACATTGTGTGCAAGCAGTTCTCCATTGCTGTGCTTCTCAATAAGAAATGTCTTATTTTTCTTTCTGTTATTGAATTATAGATTAAAAGATGGTGGGGAGCAGAAATTGTATTACTTATTATAGAATTATACTATGCAATGCTGCTGTATATAGTATTTTTTACATACTGTGGAATTATTTTTAAAGAGGCTTCCACTCAAAATTCAGTAGTCCTAGCTGGGGGGTTATATCCTAAACCCAGATGGCAATCTAATGCATCATTGACACTCTGACAGCCCATGGCACAGAGTAGGACTGAGAAACTACCTCATGCGCGGGTGCAAGAGAGCCCAGTGATCTAAAGGCTTGTTCTGAAGTCCTTTCACGAAACCATCCACTGTTTCATGTGATTACCCTGTTCCTGTGTGGCTTTATGCTATTATAGGAAATCACACTATGTAGCTTTTTTTTACTTTAGCAAGTTGAATGTCACCATCTCCCATGCTATACTCGTATCTTGAGCTACTCTGTCATCTTTTAAAGTAGGCCAGGCATTTTTTGATTGATTTATGACTAATATTACCTTTTAAAAATCAAATCTACCTTTATAAAATTGTTATTTTTATCCATTAAAATAATTAAACATTTTAAACAGAGAAAATTGAACTCAGTAAAAAAATAGAGTGTTTATTACACACTCACCTTCTAGGCTGATCTTAGGCCTTTTTTTATGTCTTTGCTGCCAGAGATTGAGAACATTAGATTGATGCTCAGAACATCATGTCACTTCCCTATATCTAGCACTGTATCTATGTTTATTAAAATCTGCCTTTTAAAATCCATGTTAAAATGTGGGCTGGGTGAAAAACATTAAACAGGGCTGGGTTGTCAATTGGCTTGTACCTGCAGCCAGTAAACCCTTGCAAAATGGCAGGTATAGTGTAACAGCAGAACTACTTGAAAACCATCACACTCAGCACACGGAGGTATGAGTCACTAGATAAAGTTAAAAGCAGTGAAAATCAAGCCTGAAGTCTAATTCAGCTCCTTTGCATTCCTTTCAAACTGCAAACAGGCTGTAAACCCTCCACTGCCTGGCTGCCTGCTTAAGCAGTTAGTTTACAATTGCTTTGTATCAAGTGCTCAACACAAAGTAGCTTGAATATACTAACAAATATATCCCTCTTCATTTCTGCTAAGTGCTTGTCAAAGTGTAATAGAATGGGTACTGTTCTTTTGGTTTCTTTAATTCCAAATATGGGATTCATTCCCTCCCCACTGTCATTTAGGGGTAGATTTTCCATACAGTGCTTTCTAAGCTGCACAATGCCCCCAGGTTATAATGGGGACTGTGCTGCATAAAATCCTGCAGCGCTTTGAAATTAAGCTTAAAACCCTGCAGTGCTTTGGAAATAATGGATTTTTATTCAAGCAGTAAGTGTTAGCACCAGAGTGGAGGAAGGCCCAGGGAGTTTCACAAATACTGCTGGGACAGGACTAAGGTGTTTCAACATAGGACCTATCCAAGAAACACCATTTTCTATTGACTATACCTGCAAAAAAAAAAACATATCAAACATCTGATATACTTTTAGATAACGTTGTGAAAGACTAATTCTGGCAGATCCAACACAGAAGCAAACTTTCTACTTGTCATAGTATTAACCTGTTTACTTGTGGGATGCCCTTCTTTGCCTTGCATATAGCAATCCCTATCATTTTTTTTTAATTATTTTTAAGCCATCTTTTCTGATGGGACAGTTTTCAAGACACTGAGTTGCAGAGTGGATTTGAAATGAAAAGATCTAACCATTTGTTATACAGCTGTAGTAAATAGGACATTTAATCAACAGAATTTGATAGATGGTAGTGCCTGCAACTGAATTAGACCCTAATTCTGAAGTGAATTCTTTGGAGTCCCACGAAAGCCCTGGGACCTGTGCAATAATTCCCTTTAAGACAGGGATTGTGGCATTGTAAAAAAGGTGAAGTAATCATTATCATCCAGCTCTGTGGACCAGTTAGTTTTTACATAATTGTTCCTGAACAATAATTCATGGTTCACATACTAAAAATGCTTATAGCAAAGTCCTGTATATTTCATTCAAAATCATAACTGTTCTGTATTTCCATTATTCTTAAAAAATACTGTATCTTTGTTGTAGATTTTTGGAGAATATTCAATGCATCTCTTGAAAATATGGAATTCCAGAGCAGTTTGGAATAAATTCTAAAGAACTCCATGAAGTTCTATAGGACCTTTCTTTGTGCGTGTATGTGTGAGAGTGTGCATGCATGAGTTTGTGTGTGTGTATGCCAGTAAGTGCAGGATTTTTCAACAAGGAATCAATCATATGTTATTTTTGACTTTCAAATACACAACTTCCTTTGATTATGATGGGATCTGCGAGTATGTATGACAGCAGAATACAGTCCATTAGCGATTAAATCTACCTGCTTCAAAATTCTTAAATCAAAATGCAACATCTTATTGACACATTTCCAATATGAGCAAACGATGAAAACAAAGGCAATGTGATAGATACATAGATAACGAAATTCAGAAAAATACCTGAGGTCAAAGGCATGAGGAACCCACAATGTATGCTACTAAATCAAAAGGTAATATGCTATTTTCCATTTTTTCTTTATTTGAAGATATGTTTGAAAAATATTTAAGTGGCTGTATTCTTTTGAAAATCAAAACAATACATCCAAAACCATTTTATTTTTTTATATTACAATATTCTAATACGTATCAATGCATAATATCTTTTATATATTCCTTTAGTCTCATTTGAGGTACGTTAATATTTATCAATTTGAACAATTCAATTAATCATAAGCCTTCCTTACTTCAGGAATATTTCAGAGTTCAAAATAATGTTTAGCCTTTTAATGAGGCTGACAGTGGTAGGTGAAGTCTTTACTGTAAAAGCACATTGGATATTTTTCTGCATATTTGACATCTGGTTCTTTACAACATGTGATTTTCTGTATCACTTGTCTCACATTCGTGGCATTTTAGTTTTTGTTAGAAGTAAGTATCAGCAGCTTTTATGGCAATAAGAAGCTGTGAACATGTTATGGGTCCATGAGCAAGCTGCTTGAATTGGATCTTATCTTGCACAATGATACAGTTGCTTTTCAGTGAGCTGAGAGTCATGTCTTGTGTTAAGTAGTCATGACATTATATCCAGCTGAATTTATTACTCTTTCTATTAAGTTTTTCTGTGAGCAATCACAATACTGACAAGGCTGCCATGTTAACATTTTTAAGCAGCTAGTGGGGTTGATTTTCCTACAGGCTCCCAGGGGACAGTGGGTGTTCCAGTCATTTTACAAAAAGAAGTGACAGGTTGTGCTCTCTCGAGCAACTGTGCCACTTTCTTTATGCCTCTAGATTCTTCCATCTCAGCGGGAAACTTAATATTTGATCAGAAACATTAGTATAGATTTGCAATGTAATGTTAAACTGATTTAACTTTAACTTTGCAGCTCTTCAATTACTGATCTTGCCATGTATAAGTTCATGTGCCGTAGAGGACTTAATTTAGCCTGATTATCAGTACCTTCTCTACCTTTAGGGTAGAAAGGATTGATTTATTTCTTAATCTAACAACTATGGGGTTTAGGATTATATTTAGCATTTAATCAGAGACTTTTGTTAATGACAGCACTAATAACTTACCCTTTTCTTGAAAATACTAATATGCAAGCACATTAGTCATCAACCCCACTTACATTGTAGCAGCTTAACTTAAAACAGTTGAAGCTATTACAGATGCATAGACTATTGGCTTTAAAATTGTTTACATTTTAAGCATTAAGCACATTTCCATGGGATATCCCCCCAATGATAAGTGTGAAATATCATTCAAAATGCAGTATTCTAGACTTAACGAAGCCAGTGAGAATTCTGTGCCAACTATAGTAGCTTCATGGTTTTGCTCTTTGTGGAGAGACTCAAGTACTTGAAGTTACTGCAGTATATTCAGAAATTAAATCCAGATACCTTTAGCTTAAAAAAAAACCAAAAAACAAACAAACAAAAAAAACCTTTAAATCTCAAGACTTCCAGAATACAATTTCCGACTTGCTGCAAAATGCACCCATCTCTGTGGAGCTGAACTGCTCAGCATGTCACTTGCCTCCAAACCTGTGTATGATACAGAAACCAGGTATTCCCCCAAGTACCAGCTCTGAAGGGCCTAATCTGTTCTGTGTTCTGAGAGCACATCTAACATACAGTGACAGAGCCAGCCTCCTAACAAAAAATGCCTAACACTGCATTTTTTTCCCTCTGGGAGCCAGGCTCTGGGTGAAGAAGGGATAAATTCATAAGTTCCCACTGTCAAGTTTTGTACTACGGTCTTCAGGTTTAAAATGTGGTTAGGAGTCTTCTGCTTTTCTGAAACCAGTGGAAAGTAAAACTCAGGACTAATTTATACAAAGCAACATCTGTGGAATTCAAATGCTGTCTGGAGATAATTTAAATTTAAAAAAATGTTTTCCCTTTCTGATCCTGTGTGAAACCAAACTGCCTGTCAGTAACACCTTCTTAAACAAAGTTTATAACCTACCAAGCATTTGTGCGTGAAAGTGTTGATATTAATTATAATTCCATAACAGGAATGTGCTGTTGATTGTAATAGAATGTAATCATATGTTTAGAGAATTTTCAAGCCTACTTAAATACACATCAGCTGCACTCCTTCAGCAGCAGTTAGGCTGGTCCTCAATCAAAGACTTCAAGAGATGGTGGGACTGTGGCACTCGTACAGCCCCACTGCTCCTCCCAGTGACCCCAGTGACGGGGTGGCACATCCAGGGATGCCTTGGGATCAGTGCACAGCACTGCTCCCTGCCACATGGAGGAACTAACTGTAGGTGCATCATTTTTCGTACTGACTGGTCTGCATGCTTATCTTGCTTATCATGCTATTTTATAACACTGCTCTCTACTCTATACACATTTTATAACAAGATATGACCTCTGAAATGGTACATTTAACATATATGTCAGATCTGTTTGGATTCTTCACCACAGTGTCAAGTTTCATTTAAATGAAAAAGAAGAGGTCACACTGATAAAGCTGCCTACATGCAGATTCTTGCTAATGTGAATTTTCAGAGCTGTATTTTAAGCCAGAGGTCTTATAGATTTCCAGTCACTTAAATAGTTGAAAAGTATCATTTAATTCACAGAAGGATAAAGCTTGGCTATAGACTATACAATTAAGCAGATGAAAGCAGTTAGCCTTATTAAGCCTCATTTTCGTATATCACATAGCATGAAAGGCAACATTTTTTCATTTTTGTATGGTCTCACATTCATTCCAGGGTTACGGGCAAGATTATAGCAGATTTTGAAAAGTTTGTGACGGATTTATTACATCTAATGAGCATGCAATATATGGCTCCTCAGCCTTGGCTGACATTTTGAAATTAGACTTCCAGCAGTGAAATCTTGTCAGCGATGGGTTTTAGATTACTCAAGCTTTCATGATTAGAGCTTTTCGTACATAACGTCAAGTACAATCATCAGTTAAATGCTAAATGAGCATACCATTGTTAATGCAGTAGCAGCACAGAGAATAGACTCTAGAGAGTTTAATTTTTTGCTGACTCAGAACTTAACTTTTTTATGAACTTTATTCACAGCTCTTATTCTTGAATGTATGTGGAGATATAGAGGAGAAAGATCTCTGTATAGATTTAAAAACTGTATTTTGAACTGTTTACAGTGTATATAGTATCAGAACAAGTTATTTAATCAAGTTATCAAGAAAAAGAAATACTATTTATATCTTAATTTCTGCCAGATTATCCGTCATGTATACATGTGCCTTCTATATGATAGATGTATATTTGTACATAAGTGAAATGTAACTACCATAGACTTTTTAAAAATATGGCTTTTTTAATACTTGTCTTGCACAGCGACATTGAAGTTGAGAATTTACAATTATGACCAACCTGAAAAACAGCTATATGTTTTAGAGTAACAGACATACACAGACAAATGAAATGACATGTGCATAATACGTTTTCTCATGTTATGTACATTAATTTGTACTGAATTGATTCAATGGCTGTCTAAAATCCCAGTTCGATCTTTTGTATGGATAAAGCAGTGTTTGAGCCAGCTAAGTTATCTCAGGCCCAGATCCACAGTAAGAATGTTGGTGTTAACTCAGTAATACGGAAGTTTTTAGTCAAAATAGCTGTAAAACATAAAGCCATCTGTGCCCTTACATAAGATGTCCACTGTTCAAAGTGTAGAAAAAGTTAAGATACCTGAAAAATGTGTGCACCAATATCTGTGCTGCGTCAGCAATGCCTACACTAAAAATGATAAAACATTGAGGAGATGTTTACAGCTCACTATTGCAAGCTTGGCAATTCTACCTGCTTGAGATTCATAATCAGAGAGCCCTCTCCTCGTTCAGGTCTGCTCTCCCTCCTTTTTCACATGGTGTCTGAGAGTTAAACTACTTAGGTGGGATGTGTAGAAGGGATTCTTGTCCTTCTTCTTCTCAATTAGGAGCCAGAAACACATGTTCATATGCTGACGAATGACCAAACAGCTGATTGTTGGGTGTTTTGAAAGGGTTTCTTCTCAGTCATTTCTGTGGAAGAAGTTTTCCTTTATGTAAAATATTTAAATATTAGTTGGAACAGAGGCTAGAGACCAGGTCTCATGGGTAAATATCCTGTTAACAAGTTAAGAGTCATTCTCCTTCCCTTCCTTCTCACTATTAAGCTAAAAACTACTTTTTGTCTCACTGAATAATTATTATTATCAGCAGAGGAAAAGTCTCCATAGAAAGAGGAAGAGAGGCAAAGACTCTGCCAATTCAGGCAGAGTTATTCACATACTGGTACATTCCCACTGGTATGATAAGTTTTCTCTGGCATTGCTAGGATGTTGGGCAAGCACACAGTGTACAATCTATAAGGCTTATTTCCAAAATTTTAGAAAGAGGAATTTCAAATTTATGAAGTCTCCCATTCAAATTCTGGCCAACGTCAGAACTTATGGGGTTCTGTACATTTCTCCTGGCAGAAATCAGTGTGCCTTGAGAACCATCCTGGTAGAAAATAAATGCCTTTTAAATTAAGCAGCAGCAAAGCAGGGACTGTGAAGATCTGCATTTTGGCACCTGAAGTGATAGGGACTTGAGTACCTTTGTAAACATGGGTTTAGTTTGCCTGTGTTTTGGCAACTACTCATACAATATCTATAAGTTTTATGCTATAGATATTAAAATTAGATCAATCTAAAATAATTTTATGTATTCTTTCTTGGATATACTATACAGATGAAAAGTCAAATCTAGGTAATTTTTTTATATGACTGCCATACTCATGGCATATATGAACAGGAAAGCAAGGCTGAATGTGTAGACAAACTGATAGAGTTTTCAACATTTTACTGCAAAAGGGAATCCTCCTGCCATTTAGGAAACAAACAAACAAACAAACAAGACTTTAGAACTGTGTTAGCTTTAAGCTGGTTTCTGTTTTTTCACAAGTTTTCAAACTGCATTTTTCTGTCCTTGGCTCTCATCTTGCCTTGCTATCACTGTGAGCAAGGTTCGAGCTCCAATCAGACGAAACATGATTTTTCAACTAAAAGATTGGTCTTTGTTTTAACTGCTACAACTCCACCATCCCAGCACAAATTAGTTTGTTTTGTTTCTTTTTTAATTGATTAATTCCTCAGTACAGTAGAAACTAATTAATGGTTTAAGTATTTTGCTACTGGTTAATGTTTCTTGAAAGAAAATATCCTCAGAATTTATCTGTCAATGGGAGACCTGTCAATGGTTATCCTGTGACAACTTTTTAATCCACTGAAATTTTCTCTTAGTTGCCTTGAATCTGAATATGTGTTTGATTTTACCAGCTATTACCAACCAATGTAAATATTTTTTCTGTATTCTGTTTTCTGTGCCATTTGGCAACAATGTTTTCAGCAATATGTATTTTCTACTTCTGTGTATGATCACTGTTCTTTAAAATGTAACAATTTTTAGTGCTATGAGTGCCCCATGAGGCAAGACCACAAGGCACTGAGCCAAATATATTACTGGAATAAGCAGGCCAACTTCCATCGACTTTGCCAGCATTGGGCCAATTTATACTAGTGTCAGATTTGGTTTATCTCATTTAATCTGACAAGGAACATCCCATCAGTCAACATACTTTGCTTTTGATTTAGCAATTTTAGGTTAGTAACTGGCTGTGGCAGCTCATGCTTTTTTTTCTGAAATGGTGCAGTCCTCTAACGTCAAGCTGCAGAGATAAAATGGCCAGAAGGCTATTTCAAGTAGCCCTTGGAGGGTCATTTCAATACAATATTCTCAGCCCAAGGTAGTAATATTGCAGTAACATAAGACCAGTCTCAAAGCCAACAACTGGACTGGCTGAGACTATAGCAATAAAAAAGGAGACATCATTCTACATTCCTCCCTCGCCCCCGTCGAGTAGTGACAAGGGCTCCAGGTGGGGCCCACTGCAGCCCTGTTTGGAATACATCATTTCCTGGGATATTCCAACAACAACCATGTGTAGACCAGCACCAAACTTATTACAGTGAAAAGATTTGTGTGTGTGTGTGCATCTGTTGCCTACCACTTCCTGAATTGTGCTCTATACACTATCACCACACGCGAAGACCTACCCTGGAACATCTGAGATTTACTAAATTAGACGCATAATAAAGGCCACTAAATATTCACAGGGGTCTAGCGACCAGGGGAATTAAAACACAATCTAGAGTTTCACCTTGTGTGAAATAAGCTAACTCCATTGACTTCAAGACAGTTACATAGGCTGAGGCCAGGCTGGCCTGTGCTTCTTAAAGCAAGACAGAGTCCTGAAAAAGAGAGAAAGCACAAACCAGTTTTCCACCGTCCTGAAAGAGCGCGGGGAAACATTTGCAAAGCCAGTAATTACATAAGGGTGCAGAGGGCATGCGTTGTCAGGGTACTGTGTTGGCCACAAGATTAAAACACCGTTGATATTTTGAAAATATAGTGACAAGCAGAGAAATGGAAGTGTACAGGTACAACCAGCATACAACTCATTAACGTGTCAGAGCATTTTTGTCATCCTATTTTGAGTTTGAGTTTTGAACAAATGACTGTGTGTTTTAGGATAATCAGTGACTTTATGGTGCCTCTTAGTACTGATGGAAACTGCAGAGTTAAAGCCTTAGAGAACACAATTAACCTATTTAGAAATTATAATTTAAAATCTTTAAAAATAAAAAAAATATTAAAGGCAGTGATAATTTCAGATTCTGAACAGAAGATCCTCAAAGTGTCAGCATGGGCTGTTTTGCATCAGAATTCATCCATTACTGGAAACTTGTCTTAGCAGGAAATTAAACAGAAATGAACAATGATCTCCAGCTCATTCCATCTCCTTTTTTTTGGCTGCATTCTCAGATATCAGAGAAAAAATGCCTTTCCTACCTCCTTTGGAGAGAGCTAAGAAATTCCCTGCCAAAGCGAGCCAGCAAGGCTCAGTCAGTATATCAGTTAGTCTCCCAAGCGTCACAGCAGAATAAAACAGTCACCCACTTGCAAGAGCAATTAAAGAGAAAAGTTGTATTAAAATTTTGTTTTAAATCAGTAAGGTTGGTGAGAGAGAAATAAAACTAGAAAACCATCTTGTAGGAAGCACAATATTGTATCTCCTGTTTTGCATTTCTACGTCGATTTCAAGATTCCCTGCACTCTAAGTTGATCAGTAAAAATATCAATCATGATGTTCTCTGAGGTTCCCAATATCTTTTCCAGGTATAAAAATAATGAAGATTAAAACATTCTGACATTTAAAGAGGGGAGGGTGGGAACCCTGAAAGGATCTCTTTCTCAAAATCAAAATTATTCAGTTATTGCCTGAATATTTTCCATAAATGTCAAGTTTATTCTCAAATTATCTTCAAGACAAGTCTGAGCATAAACTACTGAAATTATAGGAAGAATATTGCTTTTACTGCAAATCTTCCCAGCAGCTTACGACTAAATCAGATCAATGGCACCATATTCCTTTCAGGACAGTCTTCAGAATCCTCTACGTGTCTTTAAAGCTTTCTTGAGTCTCCAGCAATTAATTGAGATTACATTTATGCATTTATTTGCATTCATCCCTTCCAACATATAGGCTAACCCAATAATGGACAGAAGTTATGAATTTTTACCCAATTAATGAGAAAAATAGAAGGCCTGAACACAGCAATGTCAGAACCAGATACCATAATATTTCAGAATGGACTTGTGCAATGACAGTTTTCATTATCCACTTCTGTCCAGGCAGAAAGGCTTCTCTGTTTGCTTAGTTCAGCATTACGGTGGCAGGAGATACCTTCCTTTTCCATCCTATCTAAACACAATTAGAAGATGATGCAACTAGCATGACTTTAGTACATCACTAGATTCTCTTGTTCTGCTTTTTCCCTGCCTTCATCCTTTGTCAAGCCAGGCAGGGGAAACTCATTTAGTGACCTGTCCTGATGAGTATAGACACATCATACACAGATTTGTGAAAACACCTATTTGGGGATTGGTTTACAGATTTATTGCTAGTACATATCCTACTATCCTGCTGTAATACAGTATGCTTTCAAGCTGCATCCCAAAAATAACACTTTTTAGTCTTCCCCATCGACAAAAGAGCCACGTGAGAAATATTCACTGAAGACATAGCTGCAGACTGTAGGTAAAGCACATCCCTGATGAAGGAGGAGCAGTATTTCTGAGACAACATGCCCCATGGGGCCTCTGAGGAAGAGGGAGCCTCCCCAAACCCAAATGCAATCAGAGTGTCCATTCTGGACCACTAGCTTTTTAAAACTATTGGCTAAACCTGCTAGTAAATGAGGTTTTGAAACTCCTTCCTGCTACGCCTGAACCAATAGCAGTGTCTTGGTTTAAGGGAAGAATGCATAGCAAGTTACTGGTAGTTTATCAGCTCCACTCGATTACACTCCATCAACTGCTGACAATTTTTTTTACAGCCGTAGTCTCTCTCTCAATTTTCTCTTTGATGAGTGGCAAAGAAGACTTGTTGTAATAGAAGAGAGCTCCCATGCATGTGAGTCTTGCAGAGGAATCTCTCTGTAGCAAATCTCTCTGAACTAACACCGGGCACTGACAATTTCTTAAAGCACTAACAGATTATTTTTTAAATCAAAATTATCTTATTTATACATTATATAGCTTAGTGATGAGAGTCTGCTATCAGCTTGGCTGTGTTTCTTTCATATACCAAAGTCATCCTTTCCAAAGTAGAGGATGACAGTTGATCTTTACATGCTTACAGACTAATGACAGCCACTTAGAGAGAAGCATCTACCAATACTGAGAATATTGAGTTCTCTCTCATACCTACAAATCCCTGCTTATAACACTCTTTGTCCTTATCTTGACAATATTGTACAAGCTTTTCCATTTCAAGATTCAGACTCTCTGCTTGCCCACATATGCTGTACAAGTAATATCCCTTGTATCTCTGTCATTACAAAAAAATCCCATTGCTCATATAAATAACATATAAGTTAAAGCTGGTAAACTCAATACTTAAAATACGGTCTTTTGGAAATTATGACATTAAAAGATTTCCCATACTGGCCTTCCTGGCTCAGATTTCATCTGGTGAGGGAAAAGTAAGCCTCATAGCTCATCATTTACAAGGACTAAGTAGTAAATGTGGCTTTTCTTTTTGGGAGAGTGGCAATATTTTTCTTCTATACACTTGCAAAAGACATAATCATTTAATATTTTAATGACATGATCATACCTGCCTCTGAAGTTTTACCACGTTACATACTTTTTCTTAGAGTCATCAGCTGAATGGTAGGAGTAACTGAAGGGCCTTACAACACCAAAGCCAAAATTTAACAGATGTGATCAGTGTGCAATAGTATGTATCTTTTTTTTACAAGTCACTCTGAATACTATTTGCCCACTTTTCTGTGTACGAAGCAAAAGGAGAGTCTGCTGTCTGTCCACGTTTGCTTGGCTAAGTTGCTATGTACAGAACATGGTATGATGTATTAAATTCTTTCACTTTTTATTTGCCCATTCATCTTACAGCATATGCGTTACATCATTTCTGAAAGAGCTCATTACAAAATGTTGTGTAGACTCTTTGTTGTATAAAAAAGACTGTTCTGATCAATAAGGAAACTGAAGGTTTTTGAACTTTTAAAAGATATAAGATATAAATGTATTGCATTTTTAAGACCAAAAAGCTCTTTGTGCTTTCCATTATAATTCTATATAACTAAAGAGACATACAAAGAGTTCTTTCAAAAAAAACACAACTGTTTCTTGCATTTCTGTAGATTTATCAATTAACCTGTACAAATAGAGTGAGGAGCAACTTAACCTCAGAACAGTATAATTAATTGATTAGACAAAAGTCCACTTATATCTGTACAGTTTTCTAATATCATATGCAAGTTTTCTAACTCTGAGGCAAGGTCATGGCACCATTATGCTTTCTTCCTATTTTTGATCAATGTCAGCACATCACACATATTAGCATTTAAGCCACAAGACAAGCCAATACTGAGGAAACAACCAAAACCAGATGAATAGAAGCAGCCTAAATTCCTACCTCAGTAGCAAGGTAATCATCATAATTGAAAGAAAACTAACATGGCATGATGACAGCAGTATTCACTGAGAATGGGGGAGAGAAATTCAAGAGTTTCAAGTGAAAGTGGGGAAGAGGTTGTAAAGTAAAATGGGCGGACCATTAAACCAGAAAGAGTTCCAACACACCAACTAGCTGACTTGGCACCTTGTGCAATGATGTGTTATCCATCATTCATGAAAACTGGTTTCTGGAGCAAATACAATAACACACATAGAACAAGTAGCAGCTAGCAGCAGAATATGCAAGCCTTAGGCTTTTTGGACAGAATATTAGAGTGACAGGGTATTGCCCTTCTTTAATGATTACAGGACTGGATTGCTTATGGTCGTATCTCCTGAATGGTAAAAGATGAGTTCTTTGCTTTAGATAAATACCCAAATGCTCCCTTTCTTTGCTACCTCCCTCACTGATTAAGGATCTGAGAGTTCTATGTGTACTAAGGTTGGTTTTGTATGACAGACGAGTATGCCTGGGGCAAATGAGGCTAAAAGGATAACAGAGGAAAAAAGGAGAGTAGCAATACTGAAGACTCTATTCAGAGGAGATTGATAGCTGTAACAGAACTAAAGGAAAGAATACAAAATAAAAGTTAAATAAAACCTAGAAAGATTAAAGGAAAGGTAATTAAAAATATAGAAAACAAAACATAAAATTCTATTAAAAAGTTAATGTTGATGTAAAAAGCACATAGAATTATATTAGTGCTTTAAACCGTTATTAAATCCCTGAGAACACACAGGTATCAAAAGTGCCCAAAGCCAGACATCAATTTTTATTGTCTTCAAGGCAAGTCTATATTTTTCTATATGCAGTGGAGAATAGAGAATATAAAATACTAGATATAAGAGATAGAAATGTCAGGTGAAGTAGCAGTGGAACTGTATTTGCATAAAATAACCAATAATAATAACAATAATAGCGAAGTGACTTTGATTAGTGTACCTTTTAGTGTTGAGTAAGCTATCTTGCACTTTAGTTTTAATAAATGGGATATGTTTTCAATTACTATACATGAAACTTTTGCATTAACGGAGTATAATGTAATTTGAAATGTGAAGTTGCTAGACCAGCAACTGAGTTCAAGCAAAACTAACTAATGTAGAAGAGGAAGAAATAACATTCCTCTTTTTTCTTGTATAACAGAGCCACCTGACACAACTGTGGTCCCTCCACCAGTATGGAGAAACGAGTTTGTAGCAAACCCAAAAGTAACAGCCACATACATACACACACCCTCAAGAAAGAAGCAGATTTAGGTGTGTAATTCACAGGGGCACATCAGATTTTCTGAAACCACCACCGAATTATTAGAGGCACTTAGGCATCTAGAGGTGTGGAGCAATATCAGTGAAAAGTTCAGCCTATAGATACAGACTTGGTGTTCTCTTCTCTACTTTGACTTGCTTACTCTCTTGCTTTTTTGTGAGTTGTTACTGCTACTGGTCATCCATTTCAAATATAGACAACAGCTTTCAAACAAGGAGAATACTGCAGAATTTAAGATGGGTTTACATGCAACTGCCTACATAAAGACTTTAATAATAGTTCTTCAATTTTTTGTTTGACATCATCTTATCCATCACATTGCCCCTGGAATGACTTTATTAGTCCTGAATCATCACCTGTAGAAACAAAGTCTATTTTTGAATATTGATGCTTCTGTAATTGCCCATGGAATGTGTTACATTACCAAAAGCTTTTTCCTATTAGATGACCTAATTTTTTCCTGCTTTCATATAAGTTTTTTTGTTCTGTCTGCAGTGAATAAAGAGAATAATTGATCCCTGATATTTTAATAGGAAAGGTCAAAGCACTTTTGCATAGTATCCCAGCTTAATTGCTTCTATATTAGTACCTTAATACATTTTGTATAGTATCAGCAGTTATGAAGATTAATAAACTGCAAGAATTCAGACTGTGAGGTTTGCTATATTCTCAACCCCTATTTAATTCTGTAGTAATCTCACACAACTGTGCAGGGGTGAAAAAAAGTCTTGTTAAACTATGGGGATCTGCCAAATACATTGTGGACATCCAAAACATTTTAGTTGAAAGTACTACACTGTGAATAATTTGACACAGAGTTATTTGGAAGCCTTAAATAAAAGGCTTGAATTTTTACTGCCAAAGGTTCCACATAACCATTTATTCCTGTGCGAAGAAGGTCTAAGTGCCACAAACCTGGAACAACAGTATTTACTCCCACGTTCCACTCATACTAAGCAAGTGTAAAAAAAAAAAATATATACAAAGGCACTTAGTGCTTATTCATCAAGTGGATGGATAAGTACTAAGGCATGCAAGGAACGGAGAGGTTCAAGTAGTAGAAAATACAAAAAGATTCCAGCTTTAGTTGAAACACACACAGGTAATACAAAGTCAAGGTAAGGGGAGAAGTAGAAATGTTAGTATTGCTGAATCTGTAAAACTGGAAAAGAATCTGAGTCTTTTACTATAAAAACTATTTATTAAATTATGTAAATGTAATATATAGATAAATTATTTCATGACAGCTTGTCTGTGGAAGAGGACGAAGCAAGCTGCCTGTTTTTGTAACATTTTCCATTAAGATATTAGTGATAATTAAGAAATGCATTTAGTTTGGTCTTTGTCTTAAAATTCTCAGTCAAAGGTATGTGTGGTTCTCATAATTCAGTGTCTGGGAGTTTCACATCCACCACTATATTTGTCCTAGCAGTGCTTCTGGAGGGAAGTATTAGTTTTCCCACTTCACAAATGGGGCAGGGGGGGAGAGGGACCACAAGTAATATTTCATATAATAGGTACCCAGGCATGTTTGAGCAAAAAGTAATGATAGAAACCTTTCTGCAATTTTTGACTTCTAAATTAAGCTTTGAGGCAGTAAGGGAAGCATTAATCAGAATGTTTTCAGAGAGACAAAATGAGATCCGTGTTTTGTTACAAGGATTTCAGAAACTCTGTGGCTTTGTCTATACATCTATAATTAATTAAATGGGCCAGGAAATGTTCTCTGGCCCTGAGGACAATTCATACAAACTCTTGCCTTTCAGAAGAGGCAGTCTGCATCCATACTGCCTCTGTGCTGTCCCATGGAGCGTGATGGGTACTGTGCAGAGAGGTGTTGCTTGGCAGAGACCACGGCAGGGGTCATGCTAGCAGTTCAGCAGTATGGATAATCACCTGCCAGGTGCTTGGACCCATAGCCTGGCCCTGCTTAGATTGCTAGTATAGACATAGCCTACGTTTTGCAAATATTGACTTGGTTTTGGTATAATATGGTGTGTTGAGGTCTTGAAACTGTAATCAAGTTGATAAATCTAGCAAAGTCACTGCTACGCAAACTTTCATATATTCTTTTTAGGAAAAACAAAAACAAGAAGAAGGAAACAAAAAAAATCAACAAAATGAAACAAAAAAACAACAACAACAACAAAAAAAGAAACCCCAAAACAAAGTCTAAAATAACAGCACTAAAAACAGTACATACCACTTGTCAAAGAGTTTTCTAGAATCTGGTGAGGTATATTTTTTAATTGCTTACATTCATCACCTTATTCTCCTAGTGTCTGAACTCACTTAATCAGAGCAAGCTACCACACAGGTTATTGTTCTTGGTGCACTGACTTTGCTTGTATCCTGGTGTCACTCAAATTTTGGAGGAGATCTCTACCTGAAGTACAATATGGATTAGACAGTGCTGTCTCTTCAAAATTTGGCCATCAGCTGTGTGCAAATCAATTCAGTCCTTCCATTACAAGAGTAAGCTTGTTAGATGCTGACTTCACTGGTACCTCTCTCTTTGGCAGAGTTGGACAGGTTTCTGGCAAGTCTAGTCCATTAGTTATTCATCTCTAATTTGTTGAAACTAACTGTCAGATGCTGGGATTGTTTCCAGGACAAGGTCAATGTAGACCTGAAAATCTTTCTTTAAACCTTTTTCTTCTTTTGTTGGTAGCTGCTTAATTTAAACAGTGGATAGTGGCCGCTGCCATGAGTGTTTTTGCCTTTGCGTTCAGTGCTGAAAAAAAATTAGTCAAAATCCTGAAGTCTAATGTAGAATGTCATTCAACAATTTTGAACCCAAGAATTCCGACAAGTGTTTATGGCTTTTTCAATGTTAAAATGCAAGAGGAAAAAAATCGACTGCTAGTGTCTCCTTTTCCACCTGAGATTGTCAGTCAATTTCTGTAAAGGCTTTTCATATGGCCATAGCTGTTGCCTGGTCTTCTTCCAACTGTTTGGTGTTTGTCTATGGCATGCTGACCACAAGAAGCTGTGCCCAACATTGCTGTTGTTATAGAATGACTCTGTAAAAAAACATAAAGAGTCTTAGAATAGTTCTTTTATTTTGTATTTTCCTGTGACTTTTTAGAGTCATGTATAATATGACTCTATAAATGCAAGAATTAAAAATAGTCTGTAAAAATTTCTTCATTTATTTGTCATAGCCAGGTATCATCTTAAATTAGAAACATCCTGGATAGTAGAGGGTCATCTAAAAGTGGCTGAATTTCCTGTTTATTCATGTCATGCTTATGAATTTCCCAATTCATATTCTCATTCAGAGAGATATCAGCTTGTTGGACCTCAAATCTGCATTTATTAATCTACCATATTCATTAACACCTCTGCTGTAAATGTACACATCCTGGTCATATATTTGGATATTTAGAACTCCACATGAAACCGTCTGAGCCACAACCAGTTCTGTTTAAGAAGAGTGGAAAGACACTGGCAATTTGACAGTCCGAATGACTGTTCTGGAGGTGCTCAGGTGGTGAAGATCCACGACCAACATCCATTAGATGCACAGCTTCCTGACAAGGGCTTTGATGCAGGTGTACAATGAAACAGATTCTTTAGCTAAGTGGATTTGCCAGGAACCTACACTAACATCTGACTGTGATAATGCTTTGGCCACTGGCATTCAAATTAATGCCCAGTGAGCTACAGAAAACACATGTTCTTGCCTGCGTGTCCTTACAAATGCACAACTTCCCTGACGGGTTTCAGTTAATTCTTTCACAGTTGTGACTTTCTCTTTTCCTCAATATTGCCTGATAAAATCCCTCTTACGCTGCTAATATGTAAACCATGTTGCTAATTTTTAAGGCTTCGTGAGACCTCACTTTTCCAAGTGTGAGATCTGGGTCTAAATAAAGCTGTGCTGGCAAACTAGTATCTCTGATGCTATCATCTATCTTGTCTTTTATCGGTGTCGGCTTTTAACATTCTGTATTTGCAGGGTTCAGCAAGACTGAACTGCAGCAGCTAAAAGCTGCTTCTTTTTTTTTTCCCTCTCTTGCTCCTGGAACCTTCCAATAAGTTTGGCCTTATCAAATCTAACATTCTTTCTGCCTAGCCTATTAATATGAAAAGTCTCTTGTATTTTGTTGTATCCTTTTCTTCCATTGTCACTCTGGGAAGGGACACATAGGGTCTTCAGCAATGTCATCTGTGGCATACATCAGAATGCTTGCCTGATATTGCCAACTATACTACAAGCTGCTGATGCTGCTGAAGTCTCTAGACAGAGCTGGGTCCTCACAATGGCCTTTATCACACAGCCATTTGTAATCTTGGCTTCATTACTGCAGAGAGCTGGAGCCGAGTTCCCTTCAGAAGTTTCCTCTTTCCCTGCTAATTCACCCCTGCAGCAGTGTCGCAAGGGTTTTTTTTCTTTATTCCTCCTTTAGACAGCATGATTCTTTCCACTCCTCATGTCACTGTGGGTGACCACATAAACAAAGATGCCTAATACTTGAGCTTCAGCTGAAAAATTCTCAAATGGGGACATTCTTTCTGCTTATTGTCCTCACCCTTCTGCAATTTGGAGTCCTCTCCTCCAGACAACTGCACAGACTACTGCCCAACCCACCGCTTCAGCTGTGGATATAAAGGTTCCATTTCTGGTTGTCAAACTGACATTTCCTAACACCAGAAATATTAGTCAAAACAAATCTGTTGCCCAGACAAAACGGGCAAAAACTACTGATCAGGATGAGCTTTACCCTCAAACCCATCTGTAACTAGCGGGAAGCTCTAACACAGGCCCAGCTGCAAGGGCCTCATGAGCCTTGCAAACCTGACTTGACCAAACCTCAACACTACTGGGAAAGGGAATGAAATGTCTGTCAGTATTATGGCTTTAGAATTTCCTATGGCGAAAGACTGCCTTGCTGGTACAAAAAGGTATACAGAGAGCAAAGATCTGGCCTGTTCAGTTCCTGTTGCACTAGGATGATTATTTCATTAAAATTTATCACCATGTTTTGGCAGATATAATTCCATTAATTCTATCTGCTTTGCTAATGCAACAAAATAAATGTCTTAAATCCCTCACCTCTGGAATAAGTGATGTGTAAGTATGCCTGTCATATCAAATTCAAACCCGGGACTAGAAAAATAGGATTAGAACAAGGTAAACCAGTCCAATGGCTAGGATAAACTAAACAAGTGCAAGGCTCGTATGGTCCTGTTTAATGGGGTTAAGCCACAAGAAGAGTGGGAAGCAGTGTAGCAATTAGTCTCAGTTGTGCTTTTTTATTACAGATATATATACCCCTACTCCTTTTTATCTATATCAGAATTGTTTTTCTGAAGATGTCTATTTCAGTGACTGAAGCATTCCTTTCCTAAAAACTTCTGATTTTACAAATGAAATAAAAAGAAATACATTTTAAAAAGCAGAATTCTAAGAAATGTGTCTAGCACATACAAGAAAGACTGGGCAATGATTCTTGTACCAAAATTGAGAAAATTAATCCTAAATTAATGTCCTGTTCATCAATTTGTTAAACTCCCATTGCTAAAAAAAAAAAAAAAAAAAAATCAAAAACCTCCAGATAGCTTTTACTGGCTACAAATGTATAGTAAGACTATAGGAGATATGTATCTCCAGCCAGCAATTTCAAGAATGCTGGTTATTTTTTCAATTCACAAATAAAAAAACACCAAAAAACATAAGCATATACACAAAATAATTTTAAAACAAGAGCACGGCAACTTTGCCCCTAAAAAAGACACCAGTGATTATGAAGGGACAGAAGAATGATTTTACTGTTTTTCATTTTCATTTTAAAAGAAGAGATTTTATGTAATTGCCAGGAAACTGCTATACAACAAAACAGCTGCAAAGAGCCAAATTTCTTGGCCTGGCTTTCAGGAGCTATGTTACTAGATTGTGAATCACGTAATTTAACCCAAATTTGTAGATAGCCACAGATTCAAAATAACCTGGGAGATCCTCCATGGACTTGCTACTTTGCTTTTGATGACTCTGGGCTATCTGCTGCAGTCAGGTAGAATACCAGAAAGCAAAATAACAATACAGAGAGCTATTTTTATAGTGTCTGAATCAGTAACTATGGCAACATTTTTTAGCCTATTTAGATTTTTTTTTTAAATCTCTGTCTTTCTCTCTCTCTTCTTGCATTATTCTGCTGAGTGACAGATATTGATAGAAATATAAAACATAATGTCCACGTACAAACATCTGTCGAGTTTGGAAGAGTAGGTGTTTGTTTGCTGTATATTTGACCTTTCCCTTTAACAAATATTTCAAAGACATTCCACTAAACGTCTTTTCTTTTCTTTGAGAAAAACTTACTAAAAAAAAAAAAAGATTCATTCAACTTGAAATCCAATTACTCCAAATATGCATAGATATACAATTTTTCCTCTTCAAGTCTGAGTGTTTTATGAGAGTGGTGTGTGTGTCGTCATTCCTGGTTTATAGTTGGGGGGAGGCAAGTACAGACAGCAAAAGAAAAAAAATTATCCAAGGTCAGCCAGCCAGCTAACAGTTTCACTGGCTGTAGTAGCAGATTTACAAATTTTCAGTACCTTAACAAGTGGTTTCTGATACTACACTTTATACCTAAGCTCTCCTTATTTGGAAGGTTTACAATAGAGCGTTTCTGGTTTATTATATCCTTGCCTCTCTCCTCTGTTGCTGTACGAAAAATGCCCACAAACAAGCAGGAAACAGAACTATACCCTGAGAACTGTGAAACTGACTGCCTCAAAAGGCCATTAAATTCACAGAGAAAAAGAAACCTGAAATTTGTTTTTATAAAATCCTGTTCAGTTATATTAAATCAAAGTATTCAATGTAAGAATAGTAGGTCTGAAACATATGTTCTTTATTGGAGGAAAAAAAGATAAGACTGAAGAGTGATGGCTGTAACGAAGTGGGGATGATGTTCCTGGGCAGTGTAGGAGTGAAAGCAGCTGGTGCTGGTTTGGGCTACCTGCACAGAAGAGTTTTAGTGAGGATCATGGACCTTTGTGTAAATAGACCAGCAGAGGAGTGCCTGTTCTTCTTCACAACTATGTAGATGAAAGGGATTTTCTTCACACTGGCAGAATTCTTATCCCTCATGATTTGACCTGATTTTTAAAATTATCTGATATCATTTTGCTACCTGCCAGCTTTAGAACATAAGAACAGCAGTGTCAGATCAGCTCAGTGATCTGTCTTATTCACTGTGCTGTCTACATTAACCAGATATATAGGGCAGAGTATAGGAACAGGGAGTGAATGATCCTATCTCTGATATGCCTTCCTGACTTTCTGCAGTCAGCAATTTAAAGATTTTCTGAGATAGGACTGCATCCAAAACATCCAGCAGTCAGCCTATTCTCTAATCCATTTAAAACTCATTTATCTCTTTGGCTACCTTCAAATCCTAAAGCAGTGAGTTCCACATTTCAATTTTGTGATGTATCAATGACATAAAAATAAAGTAATATGTTAAGTAAGTACCCTAGTTCTAACACTTAAAATTTTATTTGAATGCAAATCACATTATTTGTATCCTGAGCAGAGTTGTCTTTACAGTCCCTCACAATAACTGGAAGTAAATTTTAAAAAGCACCACAGATGAGACTGATTCATGTGTATCCAACACTCAGACAAAATTGCAGATGATCTGCTGCATCCTGTTGGCTGTTATGTTTCATGCAAAACCCAGAGTGCTGTGATACAAGCCAAAGTGTCATCATTTCAGCTTCATCAGAATGTGCTTATATTTTTAAGCGTCAGCAATTTTCTTACAAATATTATAAACTCTGTAATTTCTTTAATTGAAAATCTAATATTCGATGGTTTGTGATTTAGAATAAGAAACTGTAAAAGGAAGTTTTGAAATGTATATGGTGATAGTTTACTGAAATCAATTGAGTATTTAGAATGAGTGTTCTCACCAGAAAAGTTTTAAAAAGAAATCCATTATTAATATCAACCAGTGCTTTTGTGCCACATACAGACAGAAAGCTGTCTTACAATTGGCCAACTAAATGTAGAATAAAATAGTCAAAAATATTCTTTAAAATTATTTTTAATGGCTAAAAGTAGCAGTTATTTAGAGGAGAAGGAGAGAGAGGGGAAAAAAAGCCACAAAATATCCTCCTCATCTGGCTGAAGTTGATTCAACAGTAGTTCTAAAGTAATTAGTAGCAAGCACTTACCATAAAGCCGTCACAGCATTACCACCTTCAAGGATTGAAAACAATTTGTCTTTAGAAACTGTGTGCCTAGCATGGATTAAGAAGGTAATAATGAAGGAAAGAACCAGGAAATAGCAGCACACTTAAAGCTAACTAGAGCTAAAATCGATGACAAGAGGCAGTCAGAAACACATGAGTAATTTATTAAGCAATGATAGATTTGGGTAAGTAGTACTGCAAAATCAGTCCTTCTTCTGATATGTGGGGTGAAGATAAATTAGCAGTTTTGTAAACTGAGCAGTTCTGTTTGCCCTTTGACTAATATATAAAACTAGCCTTCAAGAAATGCATTTGCTGTTTTCCTACCTGGATTTCACTGCTGGACTTATCCCCAAGGGTATATTAAATCTCCTGGGCTAAAGACACTACTAGAATTAAACATCTGACAAGGCATCGTCCTGAGTGATTATGTTATTAGCAACCATGTTTATCAGGTGTCCTGGAGTGCTCGGCTCTGTACCAACACTGAGGAAGAGCACCGGGGGCTCCTCTCTCAAGGAGACTGCAGCCTGACTCAGGCACAGAGCAGATACAACTTGAAACACTAGACGCAAAGCAGTAAAGATGTAGTTTTATTTAAGTCTATCCTCTCTTCGGTAAAATATATGTTCTTCGTACAGTGATCTCACACACTTCGTTAGGGAATTCAAATCACCTTCTTACCAGGCATTAATATCTTTCCTGTGCATGTGCACGTGGCCACTGTTCTGTTATGAGTGGGGCAGAAGAATAAATAGCCCAAATAAATATGGGAACCTCAGACCATCTTCTTTGATATGAAAAATACACAGACACAAGGATAAAGTACATTTTGTTCATAATAGGGGCTTTGTACACTGCCTGCTTCCTCTTGTTGCTGCTCTGTCGTGGTTTAACCCCAGCCGGCAACTAAGCACCACACAGCCGCTCGCTCACTCTCCCCCGGGTGGGATGGGGGAAAGAATCGGAAGGGTAAAAGTGAGAAAACTCGTGGGTTGAGATAAAGGCAGTTTAATAGGTAAAGCAAAAGCCGCGCACGCAAGCAAAGCAAAACAAGGAATTCATTCACTACTTCCCATGGGCAGGCAGGTGTTRAGCCATCCCCAGGAAAGCAGGGCTCCATCACGCGTAACGGTTACTTGGGAAGACAAACGCCATCACCCCGAATGTCCCCCCACTTCCTTCTTCTTCCCCCACCTTATATACTGAGCATGACATCATATGGTATGGAATACCCCATTGGCCAGCTGGCCTAGCTGTCCTGGCTATGGTCCCTCCCAGCTTCTTGTGCACCTCACAGAGCATGTGAGCTGAAAAGTCCTTGGGACGTAGACTACCTAGCAACAACTAAAAACATTAGTGTGTTATCAACATTCTTCTTACACTAAATCCAAAACATAGCACTATACCAACTACTAGAAAGAAAATTAATTCCACCCCAGCCAAAACCAGGACATGCTCATATATCCACAGCTCAGAAATTGATAGGACCTTCTTCAAACTGATTGTGTAGTCTTCCTTGTTCCCTTCTTCTCCCTGGAATAACAAACTTTGAGACACTGTAACTCTTTTACTGCTGTGGGCATCTTTAATGGGAAGGTCTTCAAATTCCTTAGCAAACATTATCTAAGAGCATAGCTAAAGCCCACCTGGAGAAAGCTGTCATGTTGCCAGGCACTAGTTCTCTCTGTAGTTTATCCTGCTGAAATATCTGTGCACCCTTTCCGGTGTCCCTCCACAATATTTTTCTTTCTTCATTTGGAAACTCTTTTTTTCTACAGCAGAATGTTCATGTTCTTAGACTCCCTAGGAGTTAAACAAAGGTGAAACCAGTAGATATGAGGCTTTGCAGAGAGTTTTGGTGTCCTAACAAGACTCCTTATAGTGACTCCCATAGGAAGAATATAGTTAGAGCATATAGGAGGAAGAACCTTGTACTTGCTGGTATCTGTGAGGAATGAGTGCTATCCAAATAGTAATAATGTCCCAGCTTCTCCTCTGGATTGTGTTGACAGGAGGGGATTCACCTCACCTTACATCCCAAGTACGGTCTAACTCAGCTAACCCTTTTCTGTGGCTCCATGGGAAGAGACAGAGAGAAGTGGAATACAGGCAAGCCAGGGCCAATAGAAAGACTGGTATTCTCCTTCATTGAGAAATCTGGCTTGAAGTAATATGACAGAGGAGATATTACTAGTTATAACTCTTCCTGCTGCATCTGATCCCTTTACAAAACCATTTCATTCTTTGCTCCTTTAAAACACACAGGTTGCTATAGCGTTCCCCTTTAATAATCATAATTTTATTATCAAAAATTATATAATAATTTTTATTATATTGCTAAAGAAATCATTGTGAAAGAGTCCACAGTGCTTTGTCATAAATATTATTTTGTCATTACCACAAACCTTTTATCCTGCTGGCTTAACATAGCAGATAAAGAGAACTGAATGAATGTGATACCTCACAGAATTTCCTCCTTGCTGGAAGACAATGCAAAGGTATAAGCAACGTTAGTGGTTTCACCTTTTATAAAAAAAAAATCTTGACATTTTACTTTCTTGTGCAAGCGATGAATGGAAGCTAATGTCAAAATATTAACTGAGTGGAGAAGTTGACCTTTTTACCTGTTGTTCTCCTTCACATTCTTAGTCAATTTTCCATATACGTCTAAGGTCACAACCTCTTCTTTTCTCTGGTTGTGGATACTGTTGCTTTTTTTCTTTCAGCTTCCATAAATTATCTAATTACCCATCATTCCAGTAGCCATGGTGTACAATGACCAGAACTGATGGTCAGACAGAGATGCAAAATATACTGAGGAACTGTGTCCTTTGAATTCCTCAGTGTGCACATGCATCCATTGCTATACAATCTTTCTTCCATGTGAAAATCTCTGAGATTTTATTAACATCATTAGAAACCCATAATTACTCAATATTTTCCCTCTTCTGTATTTAGAGGGACTCTAAATTTATAGACTAATTTCTTTAGCTATGTTTTCCATAAAATAGAGCCCTCTATTAGGAATTTCTTTCTTTGCAGCTGAAATTTCATCCTGTAGATGAGGCAGCTTCATCACCATTACATGGATCTCTACATGAAGTGAAGAAAGAGATGGATGGCCTCTGAAACAATCCATGGCTAATGCATTAAAGGCATCACAAATTAATATCATGACCATAAGAGGAATTAATGTGATTCATGATGCTCTTGTATAATAAATTTGCATCGACTGTGTTGTACATCAGCCAGGGCACTGTCAGTTGCCCAGATTGGAAATTCTGTTCTTCACCCCTCACTCCACATTCACTCTTGGGTACACAGGTTGACAGGATCTGATATAGAGATGCAAAGCAATCTCCTCTGTCTTCTATCTGCTGAAAATTTTGCTTTGCAATGCATAAACCATCCCAGGTGCTCTCTACCTCCACTTGCTTTTCTAGTGTGGCAATGTGTGCTCTGATTCTAATACTACAGGGAAAAAGTACATATTTCTGAAAAAAAAAAATCAGGTTTTCAATTAAATAAAACAGTAAAAGCTGGTAGCCCACATGTGTACATGTGTATCCCATTAGCAACTTTCAGATGCATTTGCATCAATTTTTTTAAAAGTGCCTGTCTGCGTGTGTATGTCTGTACGTTATATGAACACTGCTTGATTCAAAAGCCTCTGTTCTCCTCTCTTCATAGGCACACGTGTGCACACACACACGCACACACTCCACTTGGGTTCAGTTTAGGTTCCTGTACTGGGTTTGGCTGGGACGAAGTTCGTTGTCTTCACAGGAGCCCGTATGGTGCTGTGTTTTGGATTTGTGACTAAAACAGTGTTGTTAACGCTGATGTTTTAGGTATTGCTGAGCAAGGTGTCAACACTTTCTCTGTTTCTCAGCTGCCCTGCCAGTGTGTAGGCTGGGGGTGGGCAAGAAGTTAGGAGGGGACACAGCCAGGACAGCTGACCCCAACTGACCGAAAAGATATTCCATACCATATGACAACATGCTCAGCAATACAACTGGGGGTAGTCTTTCCAAGGTAGCTGTTGCTTGGAGACTGGCTGGGCAACAGTCTGCTGGTGGGAGGTGGTGAGTGATTGCCTTTGCATCACTTGGTACAGGTTTTTTTTCCGTCACTTATTAAACTGTCTTTATCTCGACCCACAAGTTTTCTCACTTTTGCTCTTTCGATTCTCTCCCCCATCTTGCTGGGGGGAGTGAGCAAGCAATTAGATGGGTGCTTAGCTGCTGGCCGAGGTCAGCCCACGACATTTGCTCAAACCCACCACATGTTTTACTGGATAAGAGAACAAAGCCAAAATGTTCTACATGCCTTTGTAGGTGGGCATGACCCCAAGCATTGGCAAGAGTATGCTTCATCCATACTCTTGAAGCATTAGCATGCCTCTTGGCACAATTTTGTCCCACACTAACTAGCATTATCCCAGTCAATGCCTTGAGTTCAAGAGAGATGGAATTGGCAAGGGACCAGCGACAGCAGGCTGTTTGGATGTGGCCACCTTATTTTGGAGTACAAAGAAATTTACTAATACAGACATTTGCTGTATCATTGCAGCTGGCCATGGGATGAGTGAACGCTTTCTAACCCATTCTCTTTGCAAGTACAAATAGATGTAACCATAATGTATCTTTTAAAAAATTACTTTATCAGTTATTTTTGAAAAATAAACTGATGTTTTGTGGTACAAGAAGACTTTGGATGACCACAATAATGTAGATACTATCTCCCTTTCCTGGATTATTTCTATTTTGGACTTAAACTACTTCTCTCTAAAGGGACCATTTCTCACTGTCTCTATGCTGCTAATCCTAAAAGACACTGTCCTTTAAGGAAAACTGGGGATGCTTGAAACTGAGGGTGCTCTTAGGGGCAAAACCATCCTTTTCCTGTTATCATTAGTCTTATATAAAGACTTTTATGACCTATGTATACAACTGTGATTAAAAAATAAACACAAAAAAAGCAAGGGTAGGTGACACATGGTAATGTTGTAATAGCGTTGCAAAGCTATTGCTTCAATGGTTTCAGTCAATAGGTTAAAGAAATGGAACTCTTACAGTAAGGCAGAGAAGGAATATTTGCTGACACCAATATCCTAGACAAGAAGATGGGCTGTTTTCATATGGCAGGATTATATTATATTCATATGTACGCGGCACTGGTGAGGCCGCACCTCGAATACTGCGTTCAGTTTTGGGCCCCTCACTACAAGGACATTGAGGTGCTGGAGCGTGTCCAGAGAAGGGCGACGAGGCTGGTGAAGGGTCTAGAGAACAGGTCTTATGAGGAGCGGCTGAGGGAGCTGGGGTTGTTTAGCCTGGAGAAGAGGAGGCTGAGGGGAGACCTTATCGCTCTCTACAACTACCTGAAAGAAGGCTGTAGAGAGACGAGTGCTGGTCTCTTCTCCCAAGTAACAAGTGATAGAATGAGAGGAAATGGCCTCAAGTTGCACCAGGGGAGGTTTAGATTGGATATTAGGAAAAATTTCTTCACTGAAAGGGTAGTCAGGCATTGGAACAGGCTGCCCAGGGAAGTGGTGGAGTCACCATCCCTGGAGGTGTTCAAAAAACGTGTGGATGAGGTGCTTCGGGACATGGTTTAGTGGGCATGGGTACTGGGTTGATGGTTGGACTCGATGATCTTAGAGGTCTTTTCCAACCTTAATGATTCTATGATTCTATGATTCTATGATTCTATATAGTCATCACAGTCAGACTAAGTGAAAGGCAACTTCAGGCTTTGTTGTTGAACTTTTCATTCTAGTCATCATTTTGATTGCTGTAGAAACTCCCTAAAATTACAGCAATTTAATTGTTAGTAAATGAGATCAAAGTTTAAAATAGAGCAAACAGATGATCTGATTTAAGAGTAGAGATACTCAAGTGACAATCACATTTTCCTAAAAGAAAAAAATTCTTTGACAACAAGTTTTTACCCATGTAGCATTAAGGGGCAACACAAGGAATTATTTTCTATCTACCCAATGAGGGCTTTTCCTGGTTATTTTTCCATCAGGACTGCTGTGGTTTAACCCGACAGGCAGCCAAACACCACACAGCTGCTCGCTCACTCCACCCCCCACAGTGGGATGGGGGAGAGAATTAAAAAAAAAAGTAAAATTCATGGATTGAGGTAAAGACAATTTAATAGAACAGAAAAGGAAGGGAAAATAATAATAATAATTATGATGATAGAATATACAAAATAAGTGATGCACAATGCAATTGCTCACCACCTGCCAACCGGTCCCCAGCCAGTTCCAAAGCAGCAGTCACTGCTCCCCAGCCAACTCCCCCCAGCTTATATACTGAGCATGACATCATATGGTATGGAATACCCCCTTGGCCAGTTTGGGTCAGCTGTCCTGGCTATGCTCCCTACCAGCTTCTTGTGCATCTGGCAGAGCTTGGGAAGCTGAAAAGTCCTCGACTAGTGTAAACACTACTTAGCAACAACTAATAACATCAGTGTATTATCAACATACTAAATCCAGTTATTTTCATACTAAATCCAAAACACAGCACTATACCAGCTACTAGGAGGAAAAATCAACTCTATTCCAGCCAAAACCAGGTCAAGGATATCAGTTTACACTGGTTGCACTTGGATCCTCCTACCAGAATTTGAAGTCTCACATATCAGGCTCCACTGTCTTGAACATATCAGTATCCATTCTGTTACCCTCTTACGTTATGCCATCTCTTCAAGGAAGCTCCTCAATTCCTTGCCTATGTCAGTGCCCAGACATTTCCTCCTCTTTTTCTCAGAACTCCATAGGGAACTTCCTCTCAGCTGTGCTCTGAACTAGTCTTTTCTTTAGCTGCAGTCATTGCTGACTCATGTGTAACCCTTGTGCTTAGCTCAGCCACCCCTTCATTATTAATCCTGGCTCATTGCTCCTAGCTACTCATGCAGCCCCACAGTGAACTTTTAAATAAATTAAAGTTAGGAAGACTCAGGACCTTTGGAACACTCTCGCATGAGTTTCTCATCACTTTAATTGACTGTTGGCTCTTGTATCCTTCATTCTTCTCCAAACAGGTGTAGCCATTAGTATGCTAATGCAGCCAAATATTTCTTCTTGCAAAAACCCAAAGAGAGATCTAAAAATCTGGGTATCTTGATATAATAAGTTGAAATGAACATAGAGCACATTGTTGTAGGTTATAGCCAAACAGCTTTTGCTTCATTGTTAATGCAGTTGTCTCATTATTATATCTCTTCAAAGCTGCCAAGATCATTTGTCTTCATTTAAGAGAGCACACTGCACATTCCATATTTTAACATAAAACCAATATGGAATTTTCAGAGTCTGAAAACAGTTCCTGAAAAACAACCATCCTGAAAACCAAAGTGTAATAACACCAGTGAAGCCTGTTTATTATTTATCCATAATCTACACCTTAATTTGCATAGTTCCCAAGTAAATTAAATTGTTTCTGACAGCCCAGTAGAACCACTCTGACAGCCGGCGTGCATTCTCTTTTTTCCGATGAGTCACAGCCAGTTACAGAGACTTTTCAGGCCAAATTGCACTTTCATCGATATCAGTCCAGACCCTTAAGTTCACACTGCACCTTCAGTTCTGCTTTTATAATACTGTTACCCTCAATGATGTGCAAGAACATAAGAACTTCAATTCTTCAATGGTTTTCAGAGACCAGGTTGATTTTGCTTGCCCATAATTTCAAAAAACAAATCCGTATTTTATCCACAAATCTATGTTTTATCCATCTTTAAATAAGAAATCTTTCAGACTTGGTAATGCAAAACCTCATAAAGCTATTTTTATGGAGTAATTTTTCAGGATAACATCACCTTCAGTTTCATTTTTTAATTGTCATTCCTCAATAGCTCAGTAATGAAGAAGTTGTTTTAACAAAGCATGCCATTTCCCCTTTTTTACTTGAACTGAACATGATCGCTTTACACTCAAAAGGGTTGATTTTTCAGGAAAAAAAAAAAATACTAAATACAAGAAAAAGAAGAGAACTTTGAAAGGATGTTCTCTGGCACAGTGAAACATCACAATTACAATACAGTGATAGCAATTTGAGATTAACTAGTGAGGAAAAAGTTAAAAAACTTGTGTTTAAATTGATTTTGTGCTTCAGAGTTGTAAAGGGCTTCTTATTTTCTTTTATATCTGCCTGAAAATCTGCTGTTCTGAGCTTCATAAACTTCACAACACATTTATGTGAGGACACAGTTAAAATACTGAGTTATTTTGTCCTGCCAGAGTTGACATTTACCTTGTTTAAAGTGTTTAACATCAAAGCCAACAGAATAAACTCATGATGTGAACTAGGCCATATTCACTTACCAGAAAAATATTCATCTGATACTTTGTAAACTTTTAAAACACTTAGGATAAGAAACAAGATCACAAGCCTCTGCCTATGCACATTTCATCCCTTATCCTATAGGTGTAATGCCCAATATAAAGCCCACTTAAATTAATGAGATTCTTTCCACTGACTTTTGAATTAATCCTGTAAACAATTAGAGGATCCTATTCCTTCATTTCCTGCCTGCCCAGAAAAATATACATGTTCACAGGACAAAGGCAAAAAGGGAAGAACTTCCCTTGCCAGGTTTTGTAATCGAAGAAATTAAATTGCCTCTGAGTAACCTGTTCTATGATATTGCTTGTGCTGAGCTCATTTGCTTTAATATAACCTAGCAATAACAATCCAAAACGGGAGGAAGACTAAAATGAGTATGAGCGTAAAGAAATGGTATGAGAACTGTCTTCCAACTGGTTTTCAATTTACAGTAGGCATGCCACCAAGAAAGCAATTCTGAGTTAACACATTACAAACCTGTGCATTGCACTGACGATCTCCAGAGAATGCTGTAAAGAACACAGAATGAATTTTACTCTCTCCTATGTTAGTAATAGCTGAGCATATTATGAATTATCCAGCTGGACTTCTTGCCTCTATCCCAACCAGTAACCAAAACAAGCCACAAACATTTCTATAGCCCTGAGGCAAATTAGCACAACACGGCTTGCATCCACTACAACAGAGCCCTCCAGGGCAGGAGGACAGGTGTGTGCAAGCTGCCTGTCAGGCAGGGCTCCTGGCCCAGGCTCTCCTTCGATCTGCACGTGGGCCTGGGCTGGGAGAGCATTTTTTGGCCCAGGTCAAAACTGTGCCAAGGAATTCACTCACAATTTAGCAGCATGGATCACATGCCAGTGCATAAAGGATGCCTTTACTGTTACTAGCGTAGAGAGATTCTGCTATATGACAGAACAACGAAAGTTTGCATATGCAGCAAGCAACTTTCATGAATTCTTCTCCATCTCAAAAAACAGCAGCCTATCCCTTCACATCTAGTTGATAGAATGATTTTGTACTATGTGCATTATAAGGTCTGGAGAAGAATAGTGGCTAGCAGAGGAATTAGTTTGGATAAAAAACAGCAGTTCTCTATAGAAATTAACTGAGGGATGCCGAAGTGCAACTATACAGTATCAAATTTAAATGCAGAGGTTATTCATATGAGTGATAGAGGTGACAATTATCAACAGAGAACTTTGAAGAAAAGTAACTGCAAGGGGCAGAAGCTAAAAAGAATGCTCCATATACTTTTAGTGGATCAGATATGAACAGCACCTCTGTTGCTGGACCCTGCACCTGGGAAAAAATGGGAAACATTCTGACTGATTTTCATAAGTAAGTGTCAATAAAGATTGTGAATGTTTTACTCACAGAGAGGTAATTTTCGGAAATACCTTTGAGATACACATTGGAAAAAGAGGAGTAAGAATTGAATCTGTCAGTAAAGCATCTAGAGAAACTTTAGGTGAAAATAAGAAGACAAATATTTAAAGTGTGTCTGGAAAGTGCAAATGCAGAGAAAACTTACAGTTTAAAGTATAAGTTTTCTTTCAGTCACACTTACAACATTGCATTAGGATCACTGGGGTTATACGATCAGATAAGAGGACAGACTCCAGAAGAGAAGACAAGCTATGACAGATAAATAAACCTTAAATCAAAATAGCTGAACAAATTATACTGCACCCTGAGACTGGGCACATGTAGTGGCCCCAAAGTTTAGCAACTGTTGTGATAATTTGCATATGATACAAAAAAAAAATCGAAACTTGATACTGAAAATATCTTCCTGTGGCATCGTGGTGCTGTTGATGATATAGATGTCCTCTGTAAGACTAGTTGTAAACTAAACCAAAGGAACTGCAGAAACAGCTGGGTCATTTACAGCCAGCTTATAAGCTATTTATCAGAACCTAGAAAGGCATCTTGCTTGCTGTGGGCAAACAAAAATGACTGGGTAGAAGAACAAAAAATTGAATGTCCTTAGTTATTACTCATTATCTTTGTGGGAGAAATCACATAACTATGCAAAACCCACTGCTGTTGCACTAAAAAATCAGCTTGCTCTAAAAAATCCAAGCAAAGGTTACCATACTTACATGGTTATATTGTCTTGTACCACGTATAGAATCCTGCAGTGTAATAATTAACTGTGCATATCTCTTCACATAAATGCTCTTGAAGTCAAATGCTAATTATTTTGAGTTATCATGTCAGATACCAGAACACAATGTAATGAAGTTAAACCACTTGAGCCTTCAACTTTTAAGGACACCAGAGAAGATTATTAGAAGATCTAAAAGTTTGTCAATAAGTTAATTAAATAGTTTCATAGCTGTTGGTTTAAAATATGAATAACATTATTTTAGAATAGTTCCTTCCACTGTAGTGCTATTTTCAATATGGGTATCAGATTTCCTGAATTCTTTGCTTGAACAAGTGGTGTTAGCAGTACTCGAGCCTGGCAAAAGAAAGGAACATGGGATTTTTTATATTAAATGGTACCCTCAAAGCTTTAGGGTGCCAGTAATATTATATGATCCTGGAAGAGAAACCTGAAAGTCTACAGCTATGATTTCTCAGGTGTTTAAGATCCCAACAGTTTCAAATATGTTTACAACTGAAGAGACAGCCTTCCTTGCTGTATTTTTTTGTCATTGAAAATATGTCCCCCTTCCAGAAAAACACTCCTGAGATGCAAGTCCTTACTTCTTTGCCCCACAGCCTCTGAAAGTCCATCTACTATTTCATGGCAGTTTACTCTAGAAATTAGTATATAATCTAGAATTCAGTATTATCTGACCAGTATACTGTATCCCTGTATTCTGACAGCATCTGCCATTCCTAAGACAAAACTACTGTATTATGCAAATCAGTTTAAAAATGAATAATAATAAAAAAGCAAATAAAGAATAATAAGCAGTATGTTCCTTTATGAATTTATATTTTTAATTCAAAGAAGGAAAAGATAAATTGTTTTATAGTTGAAGATTTGACATTCACAAAAAGCCAATAAAATATACCAGTTTTGACATAGAATTATATTTCTGCTCTTTGCTAGGTCCTTTGCATTCTCTTTGTTTTGTTTGTTCTTTGTTTCATTTATTCTTTATTGTGGCCTTTAAGTGCTCTTTGTTTGTATATTTAGTGCATGGTCAGAACTTCATAAGAATAAAATTAGCACCCATTTAATTTATCTCCTTAGTCTTATCTCCTCAGAGCTAAATCAAGGGCAAGATTGTTTTTAATCCCCAAGAAATTTTTAATATTCAAATGATTTTCTACTAACTCATTTCTACTTCATAACATAATCCAGCTGAGTGGATTTTAGCCCTATTCATTTTGCTATCACCAATAAAGATTTCATTTTTCATGTTCATTTTCCAGTAGCTTTGATTCTTATACTATTTATCAGAACCCAGAGAGGGGCAACTAGTTTGTTGAAGGAAAAAGAACCTGTTTCAGGGCAAGAAGACAAATCACGTGTCCTTACTTAACCCTCTTTGTCTTTGTGTGGAAGATCTGTTCACACTGCTATTAAAAAAGAACACTGTTCTATTTTTAAAAAAAAAACAACCATATGCCCCAAAAATAATGATAAATTATTATTTTGAGGTTGCATTTATGACCTACTTCTTGTAGGTCATAAAAATGGATAGATGTTCTCTATGTTATTCATCATTACTACATTAAAAATACTAATAGCTAGAATAAGTAGCTTTGAATTTGCACTCTTTTTTACATTTCTCAGCTGTGTTTCAGTACCCACATTCGGAGTGGGTGTCTTACAAGAATAAAAGAAGGAAATAATTTGGTACCTGATATGAGCTCTTGCTTTCAATAGTATATTATTTATTAAAAAGGGATGAATGGTCTTACTTAGATATTCAAGGTAGCTAAACACTTGAAGCTCAATTAAAGCTCATGAAATTGTGCATTCTGAGGACAGAAAAGCTCCCTTCCCCCACTTATAATTAGAATTAAATATGGGGAGCTGAGAACAACAGCAATGGGAGGAAGAAGAGGTTAGAGTAACAGAGCTGACTTAATTTCAGAAGCTTGAAGAAATAGTGAATAAATTAGGCTGTTAAAATTCATTTTGTTGCAAGTTGACAGGTGCTCAGCACAGGTAATTAATTCAGTGAGTTTTAATAAACTAGAATTAGGAACAAATAAGAAACATCTCCTCCTAAAGCGATGGGGAAGATGTGTACCACTGTCTCTTGGTGCTGACAGGTTGACACACTGAGGCTTCCTGTGAGCGAGGGGCCACAAGGTTTTAGTGCAGCAAGGTGAGGGCAGGTGGTGCTCCCTTGGCAAGGGAGGAGAGGGAGAAGGAGAGATTGGGAATAGTCCCTGATCTGGTGAGAAAGAAAAAAATACTAATAAAGTACTTGCTAACATTATGGCTCCCCGGCTATAGATACTCAAGGCCCCATTTAATAACAGTCTTTGGTGAAAATGAACTTTTATTCCTATTGGGAAATAGACTTCCCAGATATAGCGCTTTCCCCGACAGAACAGCATAGTTTGTTTATTTGTTTATGCAGAAGTACATAAAAGCAAGATTTCCAGGGGGGTATTGGTCAACTGTGCTGAGCCCATGGCTATACCTGGGGGAGGGGAGTTTCATTTGCCAGGACTGCTTCTTTGGCTGGGGAAGAAGGAAGGCTGAATTCGCTTCAAGCACTGCCTGCGCATGATTCTGTCATCACGATCCCACAGCGGTTGTTAGGTGATGTTTTGAGGCTGATTTGCATCTTTCTGATAGTCTGTGATGCAAATACACTGTTATATCAGTGATACAGACTTACCATCGGTGTTCATTAAAGACCCCTGTCTGCCATTCAGAAGAGTTAGTTATAATCAGCAGTCATATATTCCAGCTAGAGAACAGATCGCTTCTAATAAAACTTGCTTCTGTCTTCTCATTTTGTGATCAACATGATCATTAACATTTTCATCACAGTTCTTTCTTCCACAGCAGCCATGTCCATGTTTGTCTCAGATTAATATCATCTATCTTTCTTTCAATACAGGGGATAAATTATGAACTAAATCCTACAGTCTATACTCAGTCAGCCATAAGAGTTAGCAATGTTTTCATCAAAAAGATCAGGATTTGTTTGTATTTGCATTATTTATAAAGAAAATAGCGTATTCACATTTTTTTCAGGGTAATACTGTGTTTTACCTATGCTGTGTCTCCCTAAAAGATTCTGTACTATTCCTCAAAAGTAATTTTATTGCCAAATTCTTCTTCTAACAGAACATGCTATCTTTTACAAAAACATTGATAGAAAAGCAAATTAAAGTTGCATAGTGGGAATCCATAACATATGAGCCAGCTAGTAAAAGAAAGGACATTTCCGTATTTTCTATTACATTTATTGTGTGTTTCACTGCATAGCTTTCATTTTAAATAAGTATTTATTTTTTGTATACAGGAAATACTGCTATCAGTCAGGCTTTAACAGGATAGATTTTATGAATCCACATATTTTAGGGACAGCTAAACATAATTCATGGCAAAATCTAGGATGGAATGACTAGTGCATTTTCAGGATCTGCTGTTTTTTTCCAGTTTACATTCCTTGCTTTTTAAAAATAAATATAGAACCCCTTTCCCTCATATTTAAATAGACAATTTGATCCAGGATTAGAAAACAAGGTGTTTGTCACATCTGTAAATTCATAACAGGAAATCATTAAGTTTTGACTCTTCAAGTGCATAACTTTTTCAAAATTTGGAGGTTGATATCAGCTAATGTTAATATCAGCTGATATCAGCTATCAGATATGTATTTGAGATAACTATTAGAGTGAACCAACACAACTGATTTCAGATAAGAATCTGGGAAAATTAACACAACATAAAATTCAAAACAAAAAGACCTGAAAGTAATTGGGAGTTTAAAATGATCTCAGAAATATGCGTGGTGTCATACATACCTTATCCTTCCCAATTTTTTGTAGCTATCAGCCTTGATTCAACAATATATGCAAGAATCTATATAAAATTAGGAACTTGCATATTTTCTCCCTAAATAGTTTGCTGAACTGGGATTTTAGTAAAAAAAATTGACTAGCCTTTTGTTTCATGCTTGCAAGATAGCTATTAGATGTGTATGCTGCATAAAGATATAATAATAAAAATATCTAGGTTTCTCAAATACCATCTGCATTGTTAATATTGGGTGTATGAAATATTTTTTTTTAACCTTGATATAATTTTGACACTTCAAATTGTGATAAGGATAAATTGTGATAAGGATATTCTCAACATTACTGGTGTGGTTTTGGTCCTGGGGTACAATGCACACTGCATTTTATAGCCTGCAACTGGCATTTTAAGCAACACAGTGGAGGGTAGATCATCATTTATGCCAAGAAGTTCATTTATATAAGCTACAGTGTCAAGTTTAATTAAGGGCTACAGTGACAAAAGAAAGCTGATTGCATATGCTCAAAATACTTTTCAGATGACGAATGACTGACACCCATAAAAACAATACCCAGGGTAATTGTTAAGGTTATGGTACTTAAACCTGACTAAAAAGATCTCAGGCAGTATATTCCAATAGGTTAACGTTCTATAAGATTTAAACAAAAAATCAAATAAATCAAACTTAACCTATTGCTTAAAATTCAGATTTACAGTCAGGGTCTTTCTGCATGGAGGGAAAGAAAATACAACTGGCAATTAGGAGCATTTGTATCCCCACATTTTCTTTATTCAGCTCTGTGAGATTTTATAATCAGTAACTTTGTAACTTCCTTACCACAATGGCTTTTTGATGATCCCTGGTCAAAGTAAATGTGTAGAGAAAAATCTGGTGGCATGATTTATTTTGTGTTCTTTGTCTCTGCTCGGTACTTTCAGTGTTTGGGAAAACAGTCAAAACCTCTTCTGCCATCCCCATCAACATCTCTCTTTCTTTCTCTCTCTCTTTGTGGCCACCACACCATAAAGGGGGAATTGATGCTAAGGATAAAGGTCAAGAGATGATAGAATATGACAACTCTTTGAATTGAAAAGAAAAATGAGTGTCCCTAAGTATTCAGCATGAGCTTCTCTTTGCTCCCTGCAGGGCATCTGCACCACAACCACCGCATTTTTACACTTCTTCTTCTTAGCTTCATTCTGTTGGGTTTTGACAGAAGCGTGGCAGTCATATATGGCTGTTACTGGAAAAATTAGAACACGGCTCATAAGGAAACGTTTCCTGTGCCTTGGATGGGGTAAGTCCGTAAAATTCATTTGCTTAGAATCATTGGAATGAAACATTTAATGCAGCGACAATGTCAAGAATATCATCATTTTCTTCAGTAAACCTGAAAGAGAGTACACAGCATGTTACTGAAAAGAAAACTAGATTAGGAGCCTTTCGACTTTATCTCAAGCTCAAGCTATGCTGTTGTGTATTTTAGCATTCTTTTATAAATATGTTTTAAGAAAATTTTAGAAGATTTTCAGCAAAGTAGTGTAATATCAAGAAATCAAAATAAAACAAGAAAAAACATTCACTGAATATTCATTAAGCCTCTTCATAGTTCACTTTAAGACCTGTGAAATGTACCAGTAATTTAGCTACATCAGAGTGGTACACCGTGGGCAGAAAACAGTGTCCTCCTCCCTGCCAGCACTTCAGAAAAACAAATCCTGCAATAGCACTGTGCTTCATTAAAGGATTCATTCGATGTAAAATTGGCCATTTTGCATTAGCTTGCCCTGTCATTTTTTGTCCAGGCAGAACAGCAATATTTTGCTCAGCATGTAATGGTTATTACCGTTTTGTTTTTTTTTCAGGTTTACCAGCGTTAGTGGTTGCAATATCAATAGGCTTTACCAAGACAAAAGGATATGGAACAGCCCACTAGTAAGTCAATCTGAAATGATAAATTATGTTTTTAATTAACAAGACTGTCATACCCATCAGGAATTACATAGGCTCTGCACATATCCATTCACACTTGGAGCTGCCCTAAGAGTCACTGAGTGGTCCACAAAAGAACAAAGAGAAAGCCATATGCCAGTCTTGGACTGAGCTCAGCAAAGTGCCAAGGATCCTGGATTTCTTGTGAGGTTTTGAAGTAGCAAGCCTTTTAGAAACACTGATGATTAGGTCCACTTAGACACCTAACATTTATATACATTTACCAAAGAGAAAGTTAAATATTATGGCTAGCCTTTCCCAACCTTTCAACGTGTCTAAATCTGTACTGGCAAGAGTATCTTTGGCACCCAGGTTTCTGCCCACCAAGCACGTACCTTGGCTTTAGTGCCCCTGAGCTGCTTGGAGCCAAAGCCCCACAGAAATCTCAAAATAGTTCTCCCATCCATCCCCTCTTTCCTGGAGTGCCTGATCCAGCCCATTTCCTGGTCTGGGCTGTACTTGAGTGACAGTGAGGAGGAGATTGTGTACTTCATTTTCATTTTATTAATACTGTTCATGTTTAGCCACCTGGCTGGTTCCAGTGCATATTTAGCACCCTGGAAAATTCACTCCTCAGAGAGGCTGCCCTTCAGTCGTCTTCTGCTGAAGAAGGAGGTTGGGCTGAGCCTCCCTCCTGCCAGCAGAGCACTCCAACCACCGAGACATTACGTATGCGAGAGTGCGTTTCCTTTGGTTGTCCTGTTTGGAGCTTTCCTCACGTTGCCTAGGAAATTAAGTATGCATCTGGACAGAAAGAGAGGAAATATGACTCTGTAGCCTGGTAGAGGGCATTCGTCAGAGATGTGGATGAGTTAGGTCAAGTCCTTGCTTCAATGAATATCTAATTATTCTCCTTAGCATCATCACTGAGTGAGATCAGGATTCCCCCTCCCTGCCCTGTGTGTCCCACCATCTTGGCACATGGCAGAGGGAGGCTTCAAGCCCTCGCTCCAGCTCTGGGTGGGTAAGGATTCAAAAACAAATCCCCTCCTGAATACCGGCTCTAACCACTGAGCTCTTTAGTTTTAAATTTGGCAATGTGCATCTAGCATTTTTTTAATGAGGAACTGCTTACCTAACTGAAGTGCTTAACTTGCACTTATAGCTGTCAAACAGTAGTGAAACAATGGTCTTAGCCATCTTTTGGGAGTTATATCGAGGACCTGCTCCTCCAACATTTTTTCTAACTGATATGTGCTCATCTCGCTGGCTTTTTTATTATTTAGTCCTTGAACCAGGACTGGAGAACCATTTAGGCTGTGAGAATTACAAATCACAAGATTACAATGTCCAGACCCCATTGGGGATGTAGGTCTGTCCCTTGCAGGATCAATCCCATTGCATCTACAGAAATTATTCATGTGTGACTACTTGCTTTAGTTAGTGTTGCTTCCTTCTTCCTTCCTGGGCTGAATGCATTTTTAAAAGAGGATATACTGAAATATTCAGACAAAGCAACAAATCATTCATTAAGGGCAACCTGGAAAGTAAAAAAGAGCATGTCTCTGTACATGTAACAGCTTCTCTCCCAGGGTCCAAACTCAGCTGACACGGTACTGTGGGACAAAAGCACAAAAGCAGGTATACAAGGGACAAACAGAACCATAATGCAGCTCTCTCATCTTATTTGCAAATACATTTTCTTGGCATTTGGCATCAGAATTACATAAGGAAAACAGGGAATGCAAGGAACGGAGATTCCTCCTTCATCACCAGCTGATGTGCTGTCCGGCTCTAGAAGCCAGCAAAGAATTGTGTCCCATAACAACTGTTGGGCGGTGTAAAAGCAGAGCTCCTGTCCTGCTCCTCCTCCCATAAATAACTAAAGCACTTATGTATGTTTTTTAACTGCTTACACTATACTTGGCCTGTTTGGCTGCAATCAGTTACACACATGCCGCCATCAGAAGTGTGCCCTGTTGCAAACTATTCCTGGTCTGTAAGATGCTATTTTTGAAAATGACGGTTTTAAATGGAGAAAATTAAGGGTGAAAATGAAGGAACTGATTCCAATCCCATACATGAAGAGATTGATGGGAAGGGAGAAGGCCCAAGGATCTTTGAACCAGATCTCAGTTTCATATGGTATATGACTGATGGGGGTGGCTTGAATTGTTCACACTCGAACCAATTCTGTGATCAACAATCTCCAATTTCTATCTATCTTTGTCATTCAGTCCTAATTATTAGACAATTATATTACTGTACATTTAAAACTACATATTAAAAATATTTCACGCAGACACTTGTACTGGTATAGAAGCTGAGGGGATTTCCTAAAAATAATTAAAAAACACAGTGACAAGTTCTTAGATATTTCAGGATATCTGAAAAAGATCTGTGCGTCTGAAAGCTTGATTGTTTTTTCCAACTGCTCCTGTGAGTCTAATAAATATTGTTGCTACCTCTCTTCACGTAGTCAGAGCTATGAAAGCACCACTACTACAAGTTATAGTTAATAAACCTGTGTGACGTACTCATGTTTACATACAGTGCTATATATTAATGAGCAGTGCAGATAACTTCCAGGAATTCATCATATCAGCAAAAATTAAAATGCTGTCATAGTCACGCTCTTCTAAGAGAAGACACCATTCTTCTGGAGAGCATCAAGCAACTCACAAAATGTACAGGATACAGGAGCAAATCTACAGATACTTCATCACTCAGCAGAATTTTATGACCATGTGACATGGTCCTATAAAACCACCAGTGGATGCTCTTATTTATATGGCTTTCTACTATGTGGGGATCAGGGAGAAAGAAGACAGAACAGGAGAACAAAATAAAAACAACTATAAAGCATAGAAAAAATCTATCAGAGCAGTTATAAATAATAGAAGAAGGAAAAAATAGTAAAAAATTGACAACAATTGCCTTACGGTATAAGGCAGCACCTAAGAATCTGTCTTCAGGAAGTCTTCAACAGAAAAAGATTGGGACATCTCAGAGTCATCAACTGGCAGATATTGAATACATTGCAATAATCACATCACACATTGTTGAAAATCCAGATTGTTAAAAATTCAGATTGTGTAAAGAAAGAGGACAACCTCTACATTTTTTTCCAGCTCTGCCTCTAAATGGAAGTCACTCTTTTGAACAGCCTTTTTACTTGAAGGCATGGGAAAGGGAGGGAACAATTCTCCCTTGGCCTTAAGGATTTTTGTGGTAGACTGTTTTCTTTTTACTTAAAAAAAATTGTTGACCCTTTTTTTCAGCACAGGTAACTGAAATTATGTTTCAAATACAATACATCAACAATTGTTATGAACTGATCTTTCTATATCCCAATAAATATGACAATTTTAATTACATGTCTTAGTTACGCAGAGTGGTCATCTTCACTAAGTTTAAAAGTTCATACTGGTAGGGAAATGCACTGTGAATACATTCCCCACTCTCAGAAGCCCATGTCCTCAGTCTCTTACGATAAGTAACCTAGCTTTTGGAAAAATAGCAGAAAAATTGCAGAAAATTTTGAAACCATTTTTCTTTGACATTACAAAAATAAATTCAACATTACTGTTGTAGTTGTTTTTTGAGGTAGGATGTAGAATAGCCTAACATGTATTTAACAGTGAAGCAGATATGAACTATTTGCATCAATTTATCATTTCAGGATTTAGCAGACTGATGGTGCTGTTTGGTTCATGTGGCAGATTTCACATGGCTTCATTGCAATGAGAAACACTTTTATTCTTTGCAGTTAGAATTCCAGCCGTAACAGACCATTAATATTATGATGTGCTTGCATTTAATCTACTTGGTTTTCAAAAGTACAAAAACAGTAGTGGAAAATAAAGAAGATATGTATGATTCTGATGTGAATGTTTCTGGATGTGAGATCCAAGTAAATTATTTGAATGCATATACTTGAGTTTTCTTATATGTAGGTGTGATCATGCATTCAAATAAACATGCAGTTCTTTGAATGTGTAATCACTGGGAAAATAGCACAGCTGCATTTACTTCAGCGTGTGAAGCTCCTGATCTTTTGCAGATATGGAAAGCTTTACATCATGGTGTATCAAATATTTAGAATTTGATTCTGTAAGCGCTCTGTGTTTGGAACTCTGATGGTTTTCAGTGAAAGCCCTGATGCAGTATGACAAACTCTGCAAGATTAGTAGCTCACCAAAAACTACAGTTTTCAGATGCTTTAAAATATACATTTAAATTGTTTGCAAAATATTCCAGAGAATACAAAACAGTTAGATCATATATGATTTTTCTTTAATGGGAATATTGTCTGTAAGACCTAGTTCTAATAGCAATTACTAAATGACATAAGAGAAGGTATATAGAATCCTGTTTTTTCTGAAGTTCTACGTTACAGGTACTTGACCTTTCATTGCTTTAAGTATAGAATGGTCAGACATTGAAAGCTGGAAATATTTCCAGATACCTACCTGGCAAGTCCTGTTCAGTTAACTCATCATATATGGTTAGAGGAGATTCAATAAAGGTTTACAAATTTACTTTCTATTGTGTTCTTAATGCATTTTAGGCATTTCAGTATATGTATAATTCACATTAAAACTTTTGAAACATTAACGATTGGTAATGTAAATAATTTTCAACTCTCTACATCATCATATCAACAAAGTAATTCTTTTTTGTCTGTGCATATGAATCTCTATATGTAGGATTGAATATACACTGGAAGAATCTTATGCTGTAGTAATTTTTAATGATTTCTTGGCAATGCGTTATACTTATTTTTAATTTGTGTTAGTTCTTCTCTAATGTTCTTTCCAGCTGCTGGCTGTCTCTTGAAGGAGGGCTACTTTATGCTTTCGTTGGACCTGCAGCTGCTGTTGTCTTGGTAAACATTAATATAATTTAAGTATTTTCGTATGAAATGATGGAATGTGCCATTGAAATTATAAAAGCTTAGCTATACAGTAGCATTACATTTTGCTGTAAATTCTGAGCTCAGTATTGTTTAACATACCTTCAGTATTTTGAATACATGATTCATTTAATTGCATCACCTCTTTACACCAGTTATCTCTCCATGTTTACACAGTAAGCTGTGAAAGAATAATGTACTGATTAGTGGCACAGAAAACTTTTTACAGGCATCACCGAGTTATTGTCAGTAGCATCTACGCAATTGTCACTGCCTTGTGAAGCACAGTGACAGTCTTGATAGAGTGCTGCTTGGCAGTGTATCACTGTGCCAGCAAAAGCAACAGGAGGAGTGGAACCAACCAGCAAGTTCTCCATGGCTACTGCTTTTGAAGGCAAAGAAAAAAATCATCATAGCTGGGAAATGTTACTCGTTTGTGTATTAATCTTCCACATCTCTGGAAATGCATTTAGGTGTAGGATTCACTTTGCCTAATTGTAGATATCTGCAATGCTAGTTATCCCAGACATATTTCATTGTCAGTGGAGAAAAATACACACTTTTAGGGCTGAAACCATCAGAAGTATTTCAGGTGTCTACTTTAGGGTAAGATGAATTGTTGCACCCTACATATGCCATCAGCTATCAGTCATGTGCTCTGCAGTCTGTATGGATTTTTTACAGTAATTTGTTTAGCATTTTCCCCTTACAGATTTTGAATCTAATTCTTCTTTCCACTCCACCAATTTTATACTAGGGTAGCTCTATCAATACCGATGATTTCTGATTTCCCCTTGCAAAAGGGAATTGGTCTTAGTAGTCACCAAAGATATAGCCAGTTAGCTACATAGATTTTCTTGAAATAGATGTTTACTACTCCCATAGAGTTTGTCTCATCATTGCCTGGAGCCAAGCCAGGATCCTTTTGTACAACTCGCAGTCCCTGTCATGATAGAGGAGCCAAGGATGTTTACAAAAAGCCAGTCATAATTTTCACATGGAACTGTATGTTCTCTGTGTAATTGGCAAGCTTTGTTCAGAGATGTTTGAAGTTCACAATTGCAGTTTGCCCTACCATTAGCTAGTAGCTGTGGAAGGAGTTGTTCCATGCAGCCACTTAAGCGCGTACGAAGCAAAAGAATTATATAACATCAGCTGACAAATGTAAATGCTGAAAATAAGGTGATAATAAGAAAAGCTGGAAAAGAGTTGGCAGGACAGACTGGCAACAATTAGATATTTTGGCACAGGTGTTGAAAAATCTGTTTGAAAGGAAAAAAGGATTACCCTTTTCTAACAAAAAAAATAAGGAACATTTATTTAATAGATTCAAAACTTGGTATTACCTTTTTGCAGACCATGCAGAGACAGGTTCATAGAGTTCAGTTCAATAATACAAATGGATAATAACAGTCATTAAGTTGTCCATTAAATGCCATTAGCATGTCCCTTGTGTGCCAAAGTCTGACTGCAGGAACACTTGAATTTTTTTTAGGTTAGGTCTTGAACCTATGTATGTGATCATAACACCATTTACTTTAATGGAGCTAAACAGACTTACCCCAGGTATCCATCTGGCCCACAAAAAAAAGGAACCTGCAGTCAAACAAGGCTCAAGACTGGCATTTTGGTAAATGACATAGACAATGACTAATGTGCAGGAGGTTATGGAAAACCACAGGCTGGTTCTGCATAAGTGGGAACACCCACATGGGCTGTAAATGCTTAAAAAGGAACACAGTTACGGTCATTGTGAGCTCTGACTAGCTCTTCCCTGTGCGCACAACTCAAATGCGGTGGTTTTCCTGGAGTAGGATATATCATTGCAATTAAAACAGAGGAAATATTAAAGCTACATTACTCAAGCTTCTAGCCAGCAGGCGTACACATATAACTTGATACCAGGCATAATTCAAGACTCAAAAATAAACCTGTTGCGGTGTGCGTATGTGTTACCCATTTGAGAATACACACTTTTCGTGTGCTCAGGGACAGTGTTATACAATTTCCGATGGAATACTCAGAAATATAACAGGAGGCATTTTGCAGGCCTGTAAGAGCCTTTTTCTGAAGTAACAGGATAAAGTATTTTCTTTCAGGCACTGAAAGATCAACTGTTTGTTTTCTGTTTGACAGGTCAACATGGTGATTGGCATTTTGGTATTTAATAAACTTGTTTCCAGAGATGGAATCCTAGATAAAAAGCTCAAACACAGAGCGGGGTAAGCAACAATTGGGTTATTTTAAAGCATATAAGATTGTATCACCAATTTTCAATTACGGAGATTCACAAAAAATGCTTTTGATTGTGCTTTGAACTTTTATATCAGTGTCACAGTGTGTCTAACAGATTCCATTCATCTCAAAAGCTGCTGTTGCATTATCCTGAGGGAATGCAACTAAACAAACTAAACATAATAAAACACAAGTACAACAGTATTAAGTTAATAATAATGAGGATTAAACAAATCTGAGTGGAGGTTTCACAAGAATGTCACACATGTAAAGTTGTTGCAGTTAGGAAAACAGTTTTATGAACTGTGTGTACTGGAGGAACTGATTATTTTTCTCTAGCTGTCAACTTTAATTACTATGGTGGAAAAGTTACTCATTTCTGCAAACTGTTATAAAATATATTTTACAGCAATATACCCCTTACTGAGGTCAATGCTATTCTGCCATTCTGACTATGTCAACAATTTGCCTTTGTTCTTACACCCATATCTACATAGATGTATGTTCTAAATTAGTGTAACAGAATTTCAAAGAAATATATTTTAAAAGCAAAAAAAAGAAAAAAGGCAAATGGAAATTCTGTTACTGATTATTTACTTGCATTTACATTCAAATTCTGTTTGTTATCATGAGAAGAAAGAATCATGACAGTGGTGGTATCAGAAACTGTTTTTCAGTGGATGACAATGATTTGAAGTACTGCAGCAGCAAATCTAGATTCATTCCATATTGGAGAAAAATATTTCACAAGTGCATCATCACCTTCTTAATGCTTATGAAAGTATATTTAAACTTTGCATAACTGTTTTTTACAGCTACATGTTCTAGTATTGTCTTTTGGGCCAGCTTGTAGTTAACACCACCAATATCTTCATTTCTAGAAATGCTAAGCAATGATATCTTTATTTTACTGTGCATTACTGCTGTGGGTAAATTTATTACAATTTCACTTTGAATTATTTTACCATTTCACTAACAGTGGCATTCTTAATAAGTTCAATTCATTGGTTAGATGAGCAAATTTATGATAAATACTTCAGCTGGTGTGATTTGCATTTAATATTAATTTAATTAAATCTTTCTGCTTTTCAGCTCCTTCACCATTGTTCTGACAAATATGTACCGAAAGCTTTCATTTTGTTTCTTCTCTTTTCCTCTTTTTTCATTAGAGAGTATTAATTTTTTAACCTTACTTTTGTCTATGTTGCTCCATCAACATTCTTAACTGTGTAATAACACTGATGAAATCTAGAATATTATAAAACTACATAAATTAGTTCAAGAGTAGTAATAACTTAGTAATCACCAATTCAAATTCACATCTGCTCTAATTCCAGTGATATAAGGAGTTGGAGCAGCCACAGGTTTGGCTTTGTACATTTTCTAAGAATATCCAAGCTTAGATTTACTGCACCATTTTTTTTTCAGCTACTCAGTTGTCGGCAATAGAAATCTATTTGCTTATAGAGTACTTTCCTGATGAAACAAATAACTTGCTTTCTAACAGTGGACAACTTAGTAAAGAGGTATTTTATTTTAAAGTAAATGGATAAAGAACTAGAAATTATTTTGTCAGAAACAATCCAGCTATTCTGGGAAAGCATGTAGATGCCCTAATCGAGAAACAATCTTAACTTTTGTGATAGTATGAGATGGTGGCTTGGCAACAGCATTCCTTGATACTACTTGGCAGATAAAGAGTCTTGAGTCATTCTTTGGGGCATAGAAATTGGTGTACCATTTGACCTCCAGCAGAAAGAGGATTGTCACTCATCTCTCAAATATCTCTTGCCAGCCATGCTCATGAAGGCAACTTCTTTCTTTCTGGCAAACATGGGACTTAAACCTGTCAAAAGTTCAATGAAAAGTTCAGAATCATTTATGTAGAAATCATTTATGTAGGATTTAAAGCGGTGAGCGGGGCAAAATATACTAACTCCATATGTTTTTTTCCACCTTAATAAGCATATGGAGAATCAACAAGTGTCTTGATGGATGGATATCAATCATTTTCCTGGCATAAGGGGTACTACATGTATATAACCAGCCAAAAAGATTATATTTGGTCTATATACACATCAAATTCTATTATTTGCAAGATCCAGAACAAATCTGTAGAGGTAAAGAGAATAATCCAGTCTGATAATGTTGAAGTATTGCCAAGCAAAGACAGAAAGTATTTTCCCAAGCTTAGGTTAATCTTACCCAAAGCATTTTTCTAGTTCATTCATTAATGTAGATCGTTAATTGGTCTAAACTGAGGCTGATTCACTGAGTTCTTTTCACACTCCACAATCACCTTATATAAGGTCATGGCTTTCACTGTTTTTTTATGGAAAAAAGACTGCATTTTTATGGAAAATATACTGCACTTTTTTATGGAAAGTCATCATTTGGTTTACCAAAAGGGAAACCACTGGACTTCAATGTTGTTTTGGTCAGTATGTTAAAAATCTTGTGAATGCTGGGTTTGGCAATAAAAAGTAGTTCCGTTGGTTGAAATAGCCGGGAAAAAACTGAAGTGTTACCTATCTTCATCATGTTGACCACTTTCCAGCTGGGAATAGGTAAAGCACCCTTCCTGTCGCATCTCAGTCAGCTATGGTTATTCCTGGTTCTGATAGCAGAGAGAGAAGGAATAGCAAAAGTCTCTATTTAGTCAGCTCAGGAAGTTGAATGCATGCTGTATGTAAAAGAAAATTTAAATTCCAGGTTTTGCTCTTTAACTCTTCTGACAGGTGCCGAGGTACAATTGTCCATACAAAATGCTTTGAGCTTAATGCTTGTGTACTGTGTTTTATTAAAATGCAAAACAGGTCACCCTTTTTTTAGTACCAACTAATATTTATTTCATCAGATTCCATACATTTCAAGCCCTGTATTCAGACCTTCATATGGCATGAATAAAATCACTCCAGATGTTAGTGGGCCATTCAGATCACGAGTACAAATCTGACTATGCAGTACGCCATACTGGTTTGATGCTTGAATACATTTTGCAGGTTTCTTTCCCTATTAAAGTTTTGTTATTGTACATACTTCATACTCCTCCTTTAAGTGTCCTATACTCTTTCTCAAGCAAGTTTGGAAACAAACAAGTCTTTTAACAGGTCTGAATAGAGGGATTCCACTTTGTGTGTCTATCCTAGCACGTGCTTATGTTTACTTCAGTGTACTGAGCAGTTTTGATCACTGGACATTTGGGGCCTTTTTTAGCTTAAATGGAAGAAATAGTGTCCGCATGAAATGAAGCCCCATAGCATTAACATTTAAAGCTAACAATAATGTAAAGTACAAAGTACAGTTTTGCAACAACATAGAGCATTCATCCTGAATAAGTCTACTTACTTTTTCTGCATGACGTCATATTTAAAAGCTAAATTTCAGTAGCAACGTTTTTTGGTGACAATTCAATATTTTGTTCTTTTTGTGGGTGTTCTGTTTGTTTGCAGTCAGATGAGTGAGCCTCATAGCGGTTTGACGCTCAAATGTGCCAAGTGTGGAGTAGTTTCAACAACAGCTTTGTCAGCCACCACCGCCAGTAATGCCATGTTAGTCCTGATCATTTACATCTTCTTGTTACAAATCTTATACAGTGCATGTGAGACAATAGTTTGATGATGACAACTGTTTGCTAACACTGTATAGAGTGCTGAGCACGTTTAAATACTTTTTAACAAAAAAAAAAAAAAATTGCAACTGTGTTTTTTAACTGAATACAGGATATTCTTTAGATCATAAAGTACCGACACTGTTACATTCTTGTCTGTGATTTTCAAGTTAACTTGATAAAGTGCCATCCTTAAATATGTTTTATTTTAATGGTGAGCTTTTAATCATTTTTTACAATATTACAGTGCTGCTTTTCTCTTTCTTTCAATAGGGCATCCCTTTGGAGTTCCTGTGTGGTGTTGCCACTTCTGGCCCTGACTTGGATGTCTGCAGTTCTGGCCATGACAGACAAAAGATCAATATTATTTCAGATACTTTTTGCAGTATTTGATTCATTACAAGGCTTTGTTATTGTCATGGTCCATTGTATTCTCCGAAGGGAGGTGAGGAATGGCTTCCCAGTTTTCTAAAGGGCTATGCTCCTGTTAATCTCTCAACTGCTCTTTAATGTTATATACAGCTTGCGCTGTGGAAATATATTTCATAGAAAGAGAAAAGTATTTTATGGTGAGATGTAGAGGAACAAGTGAAAGAGAGAGGGGGATCATTACTTAATTCCAGGTGCAGAATGTCAGTTTCAGTATAAAACTGTACCACTTAATTAAAGCTGGCTTTTAATCAATTCCAAGTTCAATTTATTTTTAAGTGTTAGCTTTTCTCAGTATTGTGAGTATAGGGAAATACTTACATGAATGCCTTTTTCCTGAAGACCAAAAGCTATAGATTTTTACAGTCTCTCAAACTGATTCAAACACAAAATGATTTCTGCTTATACTGTCCCTGAAAGAGGACACAAGGAGATGAGGTGTTATCTTGATGAAGATCTACCCTTTCAGTTCTACAAACTCAGGTACATACTTAGGGTAACATACTTAAGTTATGGGGGCAGTGGGGATGAAGACAGATGAATGCTTTGAGAACAGCAAGGAAAAGCTAGTACCCCTGGCCTGCCCTGCACAGCTCTGATGTCAAAGCTATCACACAAGTGCTCTTTAACCCGGCGCTGGTGGCAGCTTCACCAACCTATCTCACCTGCTGACTAACCCTACATTTTTATTGAGATAGACAGGTTTGACAGCAGTAAGACAACAGCTTTGCTGGCAGATCTGTGGTAGTGGGATCATTTATCAAAAATGAGTGGGCGGAGCCGGACTGGAGAGCAGTAACCCGGTCCACCGGCATACATATGTGTTAGCCATTTATCAACTTCAAGATACTTATCACAACAATAAACCAAATTACAAAGTCTAGCATGGTTCCTTGTGATTGGCAAGAGTTATTCAAAAGCATTTCAGGGCTAAAAAAACAGGAAGATGTTTCAGGAAATGTTTATTGTCAGTGCTGGGTGAGGAATCTCACACGGTGGTTTCCCTTTCCACCATTCCCTTTAAACATTGAAACTCATTATATTCATGAAAAAGAATTATGAGTGGCATAATTTATTTCAATCTTTCAGTAGTGTACCACTTTACATGAACTTTATATCACTATCCTACACAGTATGCATACATGATTATCTTATCAAAGAATTAAGTTTCCAATTTTTAAGTAAAAAGCTTATTAATATCTTGCAGAAAATAACACCTTCCATTGTGCTGACTGCATCCCACTTTATTCAAGCTCTTAGAGGCTATGAACTTGTGTTTTTCTTAGTTTATCAGCTTTCATAGTGGAAGGGGCTTACCTCCGTTTTTTTTTCTTTTTTTTCCTTTTCTTTTTCCTTTTTTTTTTTTTTTTGTTCAGGATAAAATTGTGTGCAGAATAACAGATAATACTCAAGACAAATCTATTTTATGTAGAACTGTCTTGCTGTCCCTTTACTTTCTACAGCATTTTCTTTCCCCATATGATTTATATCTGTGAAAGAGGGTATTCTCATCTGTAGAACTGAAAGCCATCATTTCACATATTCTTTTAGTAAAATGGTAAGGCACTGCAACTAATTTTACTTAAGTTCTTCAGTAGAAAGAATGGCAGTTCCATATTGGTTTTCCTGTCTATGAAATTTGTATTTACCTTGGGATATATTAACTAGCCTGGAAAGGGCATACCACCTCCCACTTACTGTCCTGAGGAACCATTTTTATTTTAAAATATATATCTTTAGCTCAAGGTTGCAGATGAAACCTTTAGAAACAAAGCAGTTTAAACAGCATTATCTTTCATAGAATCATAGAATATCTTGAGTTGGAAGAGGGACCCATAAGGATCGAGTCCAACTCCCTGCTCCTCACAGGACTACCTAAACCTAAACCAAGAGCATCATCCAGACGCTCCTTGAACTCTGACAGCCTTGGTGCTGTGACCACTTCCCTGGGGAGCCTGTTCCAGCGACCAACCACCCTCTCGGTGAAGAACCTTTTCCTAATGTCCAATCTGAACTTCCCCTGACACAGCTTCATTCCATTTCCTCATGTCCTAATTCTATTTCCTCATGTCCTGATTCTATTTCCTCGTGTCCTTTGTGAGGATGCAGAGAGGTTGGAACACATACCTGGTTATCAGTCATTGATTTTGTCAAAAAACAGACCAAAATCCATGAGACATTCTAAAAGTAACAGCATAGCACTGTATAAAATAATTTAAAAAAATCAGATATTAAAGCCTGCCTCAGTGCAGTAATGCAGGAGTTTATCTGGAAAAAAAATATTTTGACTGCTTAAGATGAAATTGAACAGGCATCTTCCCACAATGCCCCAAGCCTTAAATTCACGACAGGTTCTTCTAATGACAGCTATTTGCTGCAAAACTTCATTCCCAGGGAATGCTTTGATATTGCTGAACAACTCATGGAAATGTTCTTGTTTGACCCTACTCACAGATAGGGCTATGGTGATAGAGATGGAATTAGTCTTTTCTATAAGTACACTCAGTTTTCAAATTTGTAGGGTACCTTGACTTGAACCATTTTTAACTCACTGGTTCTAGTGCAAACAATATGCGAAAATATCTGCTTATAAAGATGTTTATACAGGAATTTAGAATTTAGAATCTTAATTGTTTGCGTGTAGGCTATCAGCTAGTTATGGTTTATTTTATTCGCTGCTCTGTTAGTAAATCACATATCTCATCTAACTGCAAAGAATCATTACTTTGTTTAACTACTTAAAGGAGTTGTTCTTGCAAGCCAGTCTTGGCAGTTACACCTCCTGATCCTAACACTGAAATTCTAGAAGAAAGGCGTTTCATAAAACAGCTAATCAATCAGTCTACATGGTATTTTAAAAAATTACCTCATGAGAAGATTTCCTGATGAGGCCCAAAAAGCACCTATGTTTGATAAGGTTATCCCTTATCAAAAAGGGGAAAGAGTTTTTTCTTCAGTCATGACAACTTAGGCAGAAGTAATGTACAGAGACAACTTATTCACTAATCAGTAGATTATCTCCAGTCAAGTGATAATATGATGACAGTGGTTGTGGTGGAAGACAAAGAAGTCTAGGCATATTGCCGTTTGAACTCTATTTGACAGAACACATTGAATCTTATTTAATCCTCCAGATTTAAATTGTAAACTGGGCAAAACACTTGAGGAACTAATTAAGGTATTTTTTTCCATATGGGAAAAGAAAATGAATAGAAAGTTCTTCAAGAACAGCAAAGAAGTAAAAGCTGATGCACTTGAAACAATTTTTGTTTCAAAAATGTGTACAGTCTGCATTTTTATGGACCCGTTTGCAGCAGCAAAGAAATAATTGTTTACTGCAACAAGTTCCTACACAGAAAGAGACATAACTCCAGTAAGTTATGTTTCAATCTGGCTCTAGAGAGTCTGGCTTTGTAGCTCCAGAGACCCTTAGACGAGTAGAAGCCAAGATAGTGGCCATCATGCACAGTGTGCAGAGCAGTCTTCGCACTGCACAGGCTACCTCCCAGCTGAAAGAATCGTCTGTTATTTTCTGTTGTCTGCAAAAGCATTTTGCTCTGCCAGTGCCTGTCAGGGAAACCCTGCCAACATATTTGTTACTCTTGATGACAGCTACAAAGCTATCTCAGTTATAGCCTATAGGATTGATCTAATATTTATAGCATGCCAGCACAGGCAAAACAATAATTCTGACTGTCAGGAAAAAAAATGTGGGGTGGAATATGTCACCATAAAATTTAAACAAAGAGGACAGCCCTGCTTTACTGTGCCGTTATTGTCATTACATTACAAAAAGACACAGACTTTTATAATTACATATATAAACTCCCGTTTTTCCTCTTAGTTATATTGATATAAATGATGGAAACATTTTTTTTAATTTCTCTAGTATGCTATAGTGAAGATCTTGTGTGACAAGGGCTGCATTAGGAAGCCAGGGACGTTCACTAAGTAAGACATACAACTAGAAGAGAACTAAAAGTGATGTGTTGTGTCTATTTTTACCCTCCATCAATTCAGGGTCTTCTGGAGAGACATTAAATCTTTCTATACGTCCGTTTCTAACTTCTAAGATAACTATAATACTTCTTAAGCATGAGACCTCTTATAGACCATTTGGAAATTAGAAAAGAAAAATGTAAAGTAAGAGTTAGGTATTATGACTTTATGTTGCCTTCTTAGCTTAGAGAGCCTACTATTTTTTTTTCCTCTTCTTGGTGTTTAAATACCTGATTGGACATTGGAAAATGGTGAGGTATGCATCACAGAAGAGAGAATGATAGGAAAGATAAGTGCTGAAGCTTCTGCATCAGAGCGAAATGGTTTGCCTGACCTGCTTGAACACAAGATGCTCTAAAGCTAATTTGGATCACACTGAGTAACTCCTGTTAATGCTACTGATGGGAGGAACCCACATGTATTTTCTTCTTTTGCTGTGCTCTGCTGATTAGAGAGCATTTGGATTAAATGCATCGTTGGCGTCTAAAGCCCACATTTCTGTATTACAGGAGAAAAATAAAGAGTACATGAGTAGGGAGAGGGTAAGTTATAAAAGCTTGGAGTTGGTTACTGTTGCTAAGGAAACCACTTCCCTGGTATCAGCACGTTCATCACATCTGTCTCTCCTGCTCTGCCTGGCTCTAAGAAAATCTTGTAACTTGATCTTAAAAGGCAGGGGGGAAAAACAAGATTATGTTTCAAAGTAAAATGTAAAGACAGCACAGTCTTTACCTACTCAAACAACAAGTTTGAACAAGGAGTTTAGAAAAATAAGCTGGTATTTAGAAAGTTCAACCTTTTTGTTTCTGACTTGTGTGAGGACACCAAGAATTTGCAACATATGTCGATATGATGGATACAGCTACATTTGACATTCTGTTAACATGTTCAAATCATATGCTGCTTGCACTTCAGAAATACTGTAAGAAATATGCACATTTAGGAGGATCCTAACATCAAGATTCACCACTTTAATATAGAAGGTAGTGAAAATAGGACATGAGATTCTTGAGATCGCTGGAGCTATCTGAACTGGGGAAGCTTCATGAACACAGAGGTCCCAAAAATAAGGAGGACCATTGCACAGAGTGACATCACACAGTATGTTCTGAAGTGATAATGCTTTAGGTCAAGCATCATGAAGCTTGAGATGAGATTCAGCACAGCTGGGGATGCTTTGGAGGCAGGGATTTTTTATTTTATTTTTTTGTCAAATCACTGTGCCAGTGCTTATCCAAGAGCATAAAACTCTGAAGCATGACCTGACTTCAGCATTGATAAAGTGAGAGAAGACTTGGATTAAATTTGCAACAACTGGGAGATGCTAAATTAAATTAACGTCAAACACATGAAAAACCACAGCAAGTGTAGTGCCTAAAATCAGAATCTGAGTCACGATACAGGTCAAGCACACTTTACATTACCACGTGTGGGAAGTCTTGGAGTTTTGAAATTAATCCAAACCTTCCCACCTTGCTTCATTCTTCTTTCTGCTCTATATTAGTCTTCCTCTACCTGCAACAGTCGCTTATCAAGACTGCAGAGCACTCTTACACATTTAAGGGTTGAACACTTTAAAATAATGCTTTCTAATTACAAAAATATTTTTTTTAATTTTCCATTTTGTGAAAGCTCTTAAACAGCTTGCAGTAGAATTGAAAGGGGATGGCTTTTCATCAACACCAATTAATGAATTATCCTCTTCTGCTGTTCACAAAATGTCCATGAGTAGAATACCATTTTCTCCCATTTAATTATTCTGAATAGGACATCAAGTAATTTCTGCAGATAATAAGTGGAATGTAAATTTTTGTAGGCATTTCATTGAGAGTACTTTCATATTCAAACAAGAAATGATACTAGTTTGTTTTGATTGGAGGTCACCCAACTAAGTTCCTGTTTTTGAAGTTACATCTTGCAATCAGGTTGCTAATATGGACACTTGCATTTCTGGAACCAAAATTCACATTTGAAAACTTTCCATTCCAAAAGTTGCCTTGCTGTCCTTACTGTGGTAGATGTGAGAAAGCAGCAAAATGTATTTGCATTCTACTGTCAGCAAACAGGAACTGCATTTCTTTTTTGAATGTGCCTCTCTGTTGAACCACATCTTTCTGACAAAAGTGTTGTGTAATAATATTTCTTTAGACATACGTTCTGCCCAAAATCAAAGCAAAAATAGCCTTTTCTATGAAAAGATAATTCTTCAAAGATACACAAAGATACTTGTGTTTTAGGGACAAGTCTTCAAATTTACTTTATGGATCATATTAGTAAGCAGTAATTTCTGAGAAGTTCCTTTTTTTCCTTTAGTTTCAAGAAATCAGACTGTGCAAACAGTCCACTTTTCTTCTTCTTGTGCTCACACTGAAGATATTTACCTGATCTGAAGAGTTTTACTCCTAGAAGAGATGCATGAGATTCCCTATACATGTAGTTAGAGATTATGATTGGAATCAGTAACATCTTTCAAATTGACTTATTCTTCGAAGTATAATTAGGAGAGCACTATGTACCTGATTATAGTAACTGTTAAGAACTGTCTTTCAGGAATCTTACATTGATCAAGCAGAAGGTACATTTTATTTTGCAATGCTTAATAGTTTATCTGTTAATCCTTCTATCTGACCTGTACCAAACTGAATGAGAAGGCAAAGCCAAATACTATCACCCAAGACAGATATGGCTTGAGTGCCAGATCATCACTGAGTACTAGTTAATTCTGTCCATAGGCAAATCTAATTCTGTGGTCTTGATGTGATAGACTGACAGACTTTGCAGCAGCCGCAAAATATAGCAAATGTATGAAATGGCAGAAATAAGCATTTGCCTTTACTGCTTCTGATTTATTAAGTATGCTAAAGAAAAGCCATGCATTGTATTCCATGCAGTTTAATCTAATCTTTAATAGGAGTAGACCGTATGATGTTGTATAAGAATCAGTATAAGATACTGTTTTCACAGGTTCAAGACGCATTCAGATGTCGACTAAGAAATTGCCAGGATCCAATCAATGCAGATTCTTCAAGTTCTTTTCCTAACGGACATGCTCAAATCATGGTTAGCTTTTATTTTCTTCTTTGACCATTGATTTAGTGTTCTTATCCGAAAGAAAAAAACTTACAGTATTGTACATGGCAAGTATGCATAGCTGAAATATTAACACCATTTTTAAGCGTAAGTCTGTATAGGTCATTACCTGCTTGCTTAAGTCTCTCAGCAAGTTTCAGATTATTGGTGTGATCATTTAGTGGAGCACAGTGAATTAGTATCTTCCACCGGTCTTCTTTATGACAAATGATTCTTACATAAGAGAATGAGAAAGTAATCTAATAACATATTGTGACTTTTTCTACTGTTGGTGTAAAAAGCACTGATGCATTTGAGAGTCTTCTCTTCATGAGGCCATGAAAAATGTTCAAACTAAGCCAGACAAGGAGAAAGTGCTGGAGATTCTAGAGGGGGAATCTATTTAGTGGCTTGAATTAAGGAGATAGATAGTGAATGGCTCAGTATGCCAATGTGGATTTACTAATGTTGTTAGGTAGTATATTAAGACAAAATATTGGTCCCTTTACTTTCAATAATGGTTCGTCATTGACTATAACGGGGACAGGATCAGGCCCTGAAAAAATGCAAGGCTCGGCAAGAGGATGCCCTCCAAAAATGGTGACTCAAAAAGAAATCAATGTTTGGACTTCACAATCAAGAAAGAGATCAGTTTTATTAAACATTTTTCGTGTAATAAAATTTTTGCAGAAATAAAAATATAATTAAAAATTACTTGAGTTCTCTGACAGGGTAAATAGTTTTGTTTAACTGGGAAAAGTGTGCTTGGATTTTCAGCTGTTAAAATTAATTCTTAGCTCTTACAACTTGTTTTTGCCCAATGAAATAAATAATGGTTGTTTTCAGGGAGTACAAAGTTTATGTAATTACATTAGTAGCAAGGATGGACAGAATGTTATATAGCAAATAACCACTTCATAACGAATTAATGAAGTTTCAGACAGGGTGGACTAATTGGATTACACTTATTCACAGTAATTTGTATTGCAGGCTATTTTCCATACTTCTGTTTATAAAATTACTATGAAAAGCTTCCGTAAAGATGATCCTTCGATGAGATGTAGAAGTTACTCTTCCATATACATAAAGAACTATACACTGTATCGTTTTATTAAAATTATATACTCCCACCTATTTTATTTTATTTTTTCTGGTCAGGCAGCATACTTTGAAAACCACCCAGTTATACTTTAGGAAACTTTGTAAAGCTCTGCTGTTGTAAAACAATACACTTCACCTTCTCAGCAACAAGAAACCACTTTTAAGAGACTATGACTCTGTAAGTAGGACATTTTGGAAGCGCTAGTTGGCAAAAAGGTATTGTGGTTTAGTTTTCAATTAATAATTGTTGTCCTGTTTCGTTGTTTCTTGTTTCAGACTGATTTTGAAAAGGACGTGGACATTGCTTGTCGGTCAGGTAAGAACATAGAGAGAGAATATTTAGAAACAAAAAGAAGTTTTCTGCTAGTTCCTTGTGAAGTGAAAACCAGAAAAATATCAGGGTTTAATTGTTTACAGCACACATGTATAAATGTAAACAAAAAAGTGATGCCACTGTATAAATATATTTATTTCATTTTCTTACAAAAACCTTTCACTAGCATTCAACAGTTGGGAAACAGCCAAAGATGTGATTGTGTATTAGAAGGCAAATGGTTTTGGAAAGAAGATCAGTCTTAACACACAAAACTTTCTTTGCCCTGGTACACAAGCAAATGTGAAACAGTCATTTTGCTATAAAAAAAAAAAATAATAAAATTAATATAGTGTATCTTAACAGCTATGTATATAAAGAATGCATCAATTGGTGTTAATTTTAAAGAGGGTAAGTTTTTTAGGACTCTAAGTGAAACCAACAGTAGCTTAAACAACATGGTATCAGGAAAACGAAATTTGATTCTACTTTACTGGAACAAGTTGGGAGTTTTTTAAGACATTTCAGTAGTGTGATCTTTAATTAACCAGCTATGTCTGTTTCTGCATATTAAAAATAACACCTTTTAAGCAATTTATTTGCCAACCTTGCTTAAATAAAGTACAGTGTAAAATCAATGACCACTTAAATCCTACAGAAATTTTTAAATCTAGGAGATATTCCTAAGGGACAGTTTTTCCTAGGGAGGCAATCCTGCCTAGACACCCTCAGTTTTCAATGAAGGGAGAAAGAAAGAGAGAGAGGGTGTCCTCTCCACAGGGCGAGTGTAACATAAACACATGTCTGTCACCATCCAATGCAGACAAAAATCCGGCATTGGTCTATGTAGCTCCTACTTCTTACCTTTGCTAACATAGCTCTGCAGTATGGAGGGCCTTGTCAGGGGCATTCTTAAGAATATGGACTTTGAATACAGCTATGAACAGGATTTACTAGATAAACATTTAAACTCAGTTTCTTTTAATGAAAGATTTAAGAATAGGTCACTTGTTAAGTGTCTTAACAAGTGTGACTGGAAACAGTGAAGCAGCCACACTGAAGTCGGGTATTTGTGCACTGTTGTTTAGAGGCAAATTGTTCTTTTCATAATGGAAAAATGAGAGGCAGTTTTGTGTGAGGTAGGAGAATGGGATGCCTTAGGAGCTGCTTGCTATGGAACATGGCAGTGAACTGACAGGTACTGAGGATTTGGGTCATCAGAGCCCTCAGGCTACCAAAAGGGATGTAAATGTAACACCTGAGATACTTCAAGTTCCCTTACTGTCTCAGCCCATGAGCCAGATTTTATTGCACAAACTAGCACTGGACAAGAAAATCCTTGCACCCAGCTGGAATAAGCCCAGTAATTGGTTACTTCATTTTTTTTTTTCTTACTGTCTATCCTTTTTCTTTCATTACAAATGTTGAGTTATAGACATATTTATTTTTTAAGATCAATATTTGTGATTGAATAGATGCTTTGCTTTTGAATGCATCCTTCAGTGCTCCTGGAAATTTTGTATTCTATGACAGGATTAATAACTTTTACACACGGAGCTTACCCCAACAAAAAATTGCTGGATGTTGCTACAAGTTTGACCAGGAAGGCCTAGGCCTACACCAAAAGTGGATTATGACTGTTTTATGAGACATGTTTATATTCTTTATAACCTTTTCAAATGCAGCAAAATACGTCTTTCTGATACCAATGGAGTTTCTTCCCAATGTGTTTACTTTTTTGTCACTTTTATTTTAAAAATAATTTAACACAGAAGAGTTTAAAAAAATCAGTGAAAAGGAACATTCAGGAGCTCAGGAACATGTTATAGTTATAATCTTACGGTAGGTCATTACAAAGGATTGACAAAATGATTCGACCTTACAATCTGTTTGACATTTTCCAGGAGGTTATGTGGAGTTAATAATGTCAGTACAGATGTCATAGTGCATTTTTTTGAAAACCCTAAATCGAGTTCCGCATGGCAGACTTTTGTTTAATCTGTAGGTCACCTAAAGTCTGTGTAAGGCAGTAGGAATAAATGAAGGAGTGGTTTTAATTTATATAAAAGACTGCAGTTTAGTCAGAGATCTGTGTCAGTTATACACAGTAGATTTAAGAGATGCTGATTAAAAAAAAAACCAACCTTCCCAAAACAATATTTATATAACAAAAGTTATTAAATGGATAGAAAAAGAGTTAAGAAGATGCACTGATAAAGGGAGAGCTTCTAAATAAAGCCACAAGAAAAAGCAGTGTTAGGCAGACATGGTTTCATGTTGTAAGGATTCTGTTCTCTGACCCACAGTTCTGCATAAAGACATTGGACCTTGCAGAGCAGCTACAGTAACAGGTACACTGTCTAGAATTTCACTAAATGATGAAGAGGAGGAGAAGGGACAAAATCCTGAAGGAATGAGCTATTCTACCTTGCCTGGAAACATCATCTCCAAAGTCATCATCCAGCAACCAACAGGTCTCCACATGCCTATGAGTATGAGTGAACTGGCCAATCAGTGCTTGAAAAAAGACAACAGTGAGTTGCGGAGGACTGTGTATTTATGCACTGATGATAATTTGAGAGGTGCAGATATGGACATAGTCCATCCTCAAGAACGGATGATAGAAAGTGACTATATAGTCATGCCCCGGGGCTCAGTAAATACCCAGCCATCACTGAAAGATGAGAGCAAAATGAATATAGGCATGGATACGTTGCCTCATGAAAGGCTGTTGCACTACAAAGTTAATCCAGAGTTCAGTATGAATCCCTCTGTAATGGACCAATTTAATATCAATTTAGACCAGCATCTTCCCACCCAAGAACATATGCAGAATTTACCATTTGAGCCCCGCACAGCAGTGAAGAATTTCATTGCCTCGGAGCTGGATGACAATGCAGGATTATCAAGAAGTGAAACTGGATCCACAATATCAATGAGCTCTTTAGAGGTCAGTGGTGCATAAACAAATTGCATGCTCTGTTGTTCTAATTATATGATAAGACAATAAATTGCATCTTGTGTCTAAGGGGTGAAGCTAATGTTTTAATTCAGTATAAATTATTGTTTGGGATCATACACTGCTGTTCATATTTCTCTTATCAGAAATGTTTATACCTAGAAAACAAGATTAAAGTTTCAGAGCCAGTCTCTATGAAACTCTATAACTCTGGAGATTTAACATTCCACATGACTGTAGAGGATTTTGTGACCTACCAGGTAAAGTCCACTGGAAAATACTGTGTTGCTATGAGAAGAAAAACTATTCCTGCACGATACAAGTGATAAACATTGAACCTACCTGCAACCACATGCAGTTGAAAATATTTGCCATTTTATTGCTGACAATCATATCTGTCTCAGATATGATAGGTCTGATTCTGCTCTCACTAGTGTAAATCTTGGATTCTTCCATCCAATAGTTCACCATTTACTGATTTAGTTCTGTTTGCATGTGTGTGCAGGCATTGGTACAACTGAAGTGTGCAAAAGGTACAGGTGGACTTCATGTAGAGTATCCTAGATTCCAGTCAGATTGCAAAAGTGAACTGAAAAGCCTTTAAAAGCGGTTCATTTCATTACTACAGTCTGTCTGTGGGATTTAATTGTTATCAAAGTGAAAATTATTTACAGCGTTTCTTAAGACCAAAGTGTCAAATACTGCCATTCCTATTAAGATTTTACTTACGCAAAACCACCAGTGAGGTGGAGTTAATTTCCTACTTGGGCCTTCTTAAGAACTGGAAATACATTTCATGAGCAATTCAAATGTTATGAAACACAGCATTTGGTGGGGAAAAAAAAGACAAATGAGAAAAATATGGTACTTAGTCATTCTCTGACAGAAGTTACAGATAGAAAAAAATTCTACCGTATGTGCAAACTTGAAGCCACTAGCTATTACTCTACAATGTTTGGACCCGTCTGTGTAGGGAACAGAGACTTTACCTGATTTTTCAATTGTTAGACACAGAACTGTAGCTGATACTTCATAAATAGGGGAAGCATGGATATTTCTTTTAAAATGGAGTTGAAGTTTTATGTGTGGATCGACTGGAGAGTTTGGGCAAAAGTCAGAACTCAGTTTCTTGTCAAGAGATGCCTTTATAAGCTTTGAAAGTGAAATATTTTCCATTCTGTTTATATTGTGTGTATACTATTATAAGTTTTTACAAGACATAATGTAACTGAAAAAATTAATTGAAAAAAGAAGTGTGGGGCTTTGCAAGTTATCAAATAGTATCCACTTTTTGTTTGTTGTTAAAGTGAATATGTATCATCTTGGAACAAATTTTCAAAATTATTTCTAAAACATAGTGTAAGTGCTTGCCCACTCAGTGCTTAGACAGACAGGCCCTTTCAAAGCAAGTTTGCATCGTTAAAGAAGTTACTGCCCTCAGCTCAGGTATATTAGTTAGTAGATCTTAGGTGTTCTCCAATTTAATGCAGCCTCAGAAGCAGGATAGCTAAGGTCACCTTCCAGTAGTATCCTCTCCCACCTATCTACAGTACCGTCTTTCAGATAGTTTTTGTCAGATATAGAGACTCAAATCCAGCCCAGTTAAGATTAGACATATGGGTGAGATATCTAGGGAAGGTTCATAATTCCTTGATAAGATAGACATACCTGCACCATACCATCCACTCCACCTGAGGTCTGAATTACCCTCTGGTGATGTTTCTTTCTTTCTGTTGGTGATAAAGGCCATCTAGGAGACCTAAAAAAAATGAGACCTTAGTTAAGTTGTAAAAACTGGGACAATAATTACTTCGTCTTACATAGAATTCCAATTCCAGAGGCCACTTTGGAAAATGTGCCTGAAAATCTACGAGCATAATGTACTGCTCCTTTAGAGTTAATTTTTTTAACTGTATTTATATAATATTTTAAGCTTACCTCTAAGATGAGATATAGACACCAGATCTGAATCACCATTCTATGTATCATTTTTATGCTCAGAAGACAGTACTATGTATGAAGTAGAAAGTGTAGTAAAATATAAGAAAATATGGTAGCAAATATTTTGTCTCTTCTAACTTGGTAAACATACTAGGTTTAGAAAGCTGTATTTTGGTCCAGAAAGCTGTAAACAGTTATGTTATTAAACCTAACCAAACCTAGCATAATTCCATGTGTTAGGAAAAAAACAGATATTAGAGCAGATCAGAAATGAAAGGAACTGTTTTGGCTTTTGTGTCTGCCTTTGTGGTTCTCAACACTACTTGATTATATAGCATTACTTCATCTTTTGATGAGGGTGTGCTGCAATGAATTGAAGATAAGAACATAAAAAAATTTTACATAGAAGAAAATCGGAGTCTCAGATAAACAAATCCAGCCAGATAAAGAATGTGATTGTGTTTTTATGTATGCAGTGTGTAAGAAGCAAGGGTTGAGGTAAAGCCCCAAAATGCTACTGGCAAGAACTGACCAGCTGGATTAACTTTTATTACTGCCATAAACAAAATGAAGAAGGGAGGGCAAGGGATTTTTTGCAAAATATTTTTGATGTCCAGTGCAATATAATTTTAGAAGATTTCAAGACCTTTCAAAAGACAAGGCTTTGTCAGACACTATGAAACTGCAAAACCTGCAGCGGGACATTCAAGATCATTCTGCCCACATTTTTCCAGACAGAGCATGACTAGACCATCTCTAAAGGAGAAGAACCTGAGCAGCACAAAGCTTCCCTCTCCTATCAGCTCATACTGCTGTCCCATCCAAAGTCCAACATAAAAGCACAAGGATTCCTGCCCTATAGGGGTAGTTCCCCTTACATTTCTCTGAAGAAACAGAGGTGTCCCAAGACAGGTGTCTCCTTTTGTGTCTTCTGCAACAGGGAGTTGGGTTCCACCACTGTTTTCCACTTTATGTTTCCAGGTGCTTTATTTGGAATTAGCATACTACTATTTTTATCATGTAATTATACATTAATTGTCACCTACCATGTAAGTGAAGTGCACTTAAGCAGTTGTGACCTGTGTTAACACAATTTTTCCTTTTTTTTTTTTATTTAAGGTCAGTAATTATTAAGAATATAATAATGGGAATAGCTTACGCAGCAGTTAGATAGTTTATCATCTTATCAGAATGCCTTAAGATGTTGTGTGACGCATTTTCAGCCAAGATCCAACCCAGCTTCTGATTTCAGAAGTGTAATTATGAACCCACAAATGCTGCTAGCCACAAAAATACTGCAGGCATAACTGTTTGCAACTGGACACCCTGTAAAATACAATATACTGACGTACATACAATAGTTCTTATTTGTCCACTCATTTTATGGTAGATACTAGTCTTTGTGGCCATAAAGCTGAACCAGCAGAATTAGAGGACACTTTGGAAAATACAAACCCTAAGTTTTTTCACCGTAAGATAATTTTTTTTTTTTAATTTCATTTCCATCTTACTAGCGAAACACCAGAGTATTGTGTTTCAAGGAACCAGTTTGCAGAAATATATGAATTATCATTCAAAGAATTCAATACGTTTGGAAAATTTAGCTTTTGAGTAACATCTTTACCTTCCTAAGTTCATGAAATCGATTATTTTTTGTATTTTGCACATTCCAAGAGACGATCAGCCCTTAGAACAATATGTGTCTATTCAAATAATTAAAAAGTGTATACAGAGATAAGCAGGAAAAAACCCAAAGCTATTAAAAGTGAAGGCTGAAATGTCAGGTCTTTTTCATGTTCTCTTTTATTTAGACTTTGTATTCATTATGAACATTGAAGATGAATGTTTTGGAACACAACTATAGTATCAGCACAAGTACCTATGTCCTGACTTTTAACTCTGCAGGGAGTATCCATCACCTCTACCATTAGATATCTAAAGGTAGGCATTCCCCTTCTGATGTGGAAAAAGAGCTTTTCTTATTTCGCTCCCCATTAGAGTCAATGGAAAGAAATAGGCACTTTTAGGTCACTTTTAGACATCTGCTCCAGGATGAAGTAAATCACATGCTCTCAGTGCAAGTGTGTCTCTTCAGGTGCCATAGAAGAAGCCAGAATGAGTAGTTCAGTTCATCAACATTTTTGATGTTTATGTCCTAAATTTAGTCAGATGAATCCTGCAGTGTGTCGCAAACTTTCTTCTAGTTTTTATATCTACATATTTTTTCTCAAGAAAATGCATAGTTGTGAACAATCAAATGCTTTATTATATATGGAAGAATTTCAGCTTTCAAAAGGTAGTCTGCGAATGCCACAATATTTACATACAAGTATTGCCCAAATAAGTATAAATTTAAGGATCTGCAGATTCCCAATGTGCAAATCAGTGATTTTTTATTTTATTTGGTATGTACCCAACAGTACTCATGCGATCATAGGCACAGGCAGGCATCTTAGTACATCACGGAGTTTCTTAGGAGGAGTAATTGAACATCTGGCTAATCTCCTGCACATCCCTTATATGCATGGATTAAAAGTGGCTTTGCTACCTTGGCATCGAAGTGGCTTGGAGTGTGCTCCTTCCATTCAAAGTGTTTTGATTTTAATAAACAAAACATTCTCGATACACTCTTTTGGAATGTTTTTTGTTTTGAAAATGTATGCTCAGAGTGGTGTGCTCATTAAAATGAAATTACTTTTAAGTGAAGTAGTGCATTCCCAGCCACTTACATGCAGGGAAAGGTTAGGAGGTTTAAATGCAGAGGAAGAAGCTGATCTGTGCAACTTATCTCCAGGATAAGTAATTCTTTTCTTTTTATTGTGCAAAATAAATGCAAGAGGGAGTAGATACCTGCTGCCTGACTATGCGAGAAGACTTGCATCGTTACCTTTGTGGAAGAAGAATGACGGGTCCTTTCAAGGGAACTATGGTTAGCGTAGTGTGAGCAGAAATGGAAAAGAGCTGAAAGAGACAAAGACTTTTAACTATTATAAGAGGAAGGGCATGTAAAGACAGGCAATAGAAACATTTATTAAAGGAAAAAAAGCATCTGCTTTATAAGAACAGGAAGAAAAGGACCTCCCAAACTGTTTGTCATGTAAAGGACTGGAATTATCTTTCCAGTTTCATATCTTCCTTCTTTATTTTTCTATCTCAGTTTCTGCTATGAGATCTTTATGTGGAGAAAGACATAAAGCCCTTAGATGGGAAGTTGATTGTGTGACGAAAATAATCCTTCTGTATTCATTCATGAGAGCTCTTAGTACATTCAGAGAAAGCCAGCTCCAGAGCTCTTTGGCCAAATCGCAGATGTAGGACTATAGGAAGAAAGAAGTGTAACAGATGAGAAAATAAAGGGATCCATTAAAGACACTGAAGTGCAAACTAAAAGTAAAGGTATAGATAAAGAGAAGAGAAAAGAAAGACACACATGCCAAAAAAAAAAAAGGAAAAGAAAGATGGCAGAAATAGAGAAGAAACTTAAAATGAAAGTGTTAGGAAGAACAAAATAAAAGCATCAGCAAAGGAGCAAGAACAAGAAAGAAGAGAAGAAATATGCACTTAAAACAGTCAGTCTTGTCAATAAACTACCAGAGCATCAAGCCGAAGAAAAGCAAAGTGGTGTGAAGTCATTTTGATTTATGATATGAGAAGTAAAAAAGAAGGAGAGAGAGCACAAAAATAGAGAGATGAGCACCACAGGAATTTCCTCTTTATCATGTTTCCACATTTATTTTCAGGCATTCGGTTTCAAAGATGTCTCTCCCTCCCGTTCCTCATTTCATTCTTCAATAAGCTGTGGAGACAGTTCTTGCCAATTTTGTGACTCTCAGTGAAATGAAGTCTAGCCCTATAACAACCCTCTCTTTCTTTCACTTGAGTGAGTAGGTCTCAGATTCCTCTGACTTCAGAAATTGATGCAGCTTATTTTTAGTTTACCATACAGGAGTGGGGGTAGAATCAGGCAGAGTTGATTCTAGGAACTGAAGATGTAAAGAACTGAAATTTTAGTCAGTATTATGAAGTATAGCATATATTTCAGACTTTATATTATAAGCAGCTATCTTAACTACATGTGATGCTTAAGAAACATATTTTCAATTGCTTGGCCATTTAAGAAATGCTACGTTTCCCTCCAAAGCCTTCAGAAACACAAAACAAGTGGTTTTGCTGATTGAGTAAATACATATGCAGGTTACCCTGTAAAAAAAGGGAGCAGTAAACCAGAATAATTTGCCAGAACAGTTTTAAATTGAGATCTCTGAAGTTATGTTCATGCTGTGTGTTGATGTGCTAAATTTGCTAGCATATTTTAAAGATTTAAAATTCCCACATTAAAGAGCTAATCCACTTTTTCATGAAAATTTACTTGCTTTATGTCTAGCTCATGTTATGAACTAATAGCCAACATAATCTTCTATTCAGAAACTGAGGAGTTTTTTTCAGTTATATACACACATAAGGCATTTTAAATCAAAACTGTCCATCCCCATTCCACTTTCATATCTCTGAGGGCCAAAAAAGATTTTCCTTTAGTTTTGTTCAGGGAAAACTAAACTCCCCAGCCTAAGATCTTATATGTCAAATCTAATCTTGGAGTGAATTATAAACTGCTGATAAGGCTTTATATTAATGGAAGCATGGTTATAGCCCTCACTATAATATGATATCTCTGGTTTCAATTACACTTTGCACAATGCAATATATCTTCAAGAGCATCTCATTTAATTAATCAGGTAGTGGTGTAATACAGACTAGAATAAGGAGAAAACCAGGCATTTGTCGTTTTACAGAGATGGAGAGGGATTTTATTAGTCATTTAGTGAGAGCAGCTCTTTCCTGGTGCCAGCAGATTAGTGCATGCTGGTGTATGGAAATTATTCTTCAGTATTCTATTTTTGTCCCTCAGTGAGCAGAGTTTAAAGTTGCTCTTGAATTACACAGAGAAGCTATACATGATTAGCACAAAGTAAAATTGATTTAAAATAAATTACTACTGCAGACCTCTTTTCACAGAGTTTCATTTTAGTCCTGGCATGAAGTGGAGGGGGTTTGCTGTAAAATGGATTTTATCAATTAAGATCAAAGAGCTGTAGAAATCAGAGATGGAAGAAACCTTGTCAGGTCATCTCTTCTATCAATGCAAGAACATTTTCTGCAGTGTATTTCTCTAATATATAGTCAAACTTCACTTTCAAGAGTAGAGTGAAGGGCTTCCACTGTTTCCCTTAGCAGATTATTTCATAGTTACATAAAATTTCTTTATTTCTGGCAGCATCTCTGAAATTTCCTTTATTTTTTTCTATTTTTTCTGAATTACAACTTTTGAGATTTTTCTGAACCAGTTTTGTTTATCAGTGGTTATAGCCTTCTAAGGTTTCTGAACAAGCTTCTCTGCCTCTTCCAGAGCCAAAGTTTAAACAAGCTGTATCACTCTTTTATCCATTCCTTTTGATCCAGTGTTATTAACTCTTTAAAAGCACTTTTTGCTGCTTTTCTCTGAAATTTCCCCAGTTTACAGGCATGATTTGGCTTCTGTCAATATAGAGCACCAATGCAACTCACTAGAGTTGTTCAGAAAGGGCTATTCACACCTTTGCCCTTTTAAATGGAGACTTGACCTTTTTTTTGTGGCGTTCGTAATTGTGCATGGATTGCCATTCACTAGTACCCATACCCCTCAGCTTTTTCAGAATTATCCCAGCTAACTCCCTGATGCTAAGTAATTGCATGTGTCTTCAGCTTTTTAGGCAGTCCCTTTACTAGTTACCCTTGCAGGTCTCCAGCTTTAGGGCTCTGCAGCTTGGAGAACAGATGACTGAGTACTGAATAAGGAATGATTCGTCATATTTCCCATAATATAAAAAATAGGAGCATCAAATGAAATGGCAAAGGGATAAACAACATGATTTTCTTGTGTTACATTATGCATATTTAAATTGTGGAATTCACTACCTCAGCACATTTTGGATGTCAAAATTAGGAATAATTCTAAAACATGGTTAGACTAATGGAATAATGTAAAAAAGTGTAATTAAGCTCAACAGAGTAAGTTCCTCCCTAGGAAATTCCTGAACTACTGAAGAACTAGGGAGGGTATTGCAGCAGAAATGTCACTTTGTACTTGCCCTTCTCTATATCATTCCTGAAGCACCACTGCAGAACCTGGTCAAATACAAAATACTAAATGAGGCAAACCATAGATATTACCCTTTACAGTCATTTGTTATTTATATTCTATGAACATTAATACTCAAGCAGATCTCCAGCTGATCCTTGAAAAAACCACCAGCTTCCAGTCTAATTTTTTGGTTGGCTAAAATCATTCTCAGTTTTGCAGGTGGGTAAGAGGAACAGCTTTTTGAAAAGAAACGCACTGATGTGACCAGTTCAGCAGCTCATTTAATGCAAGAGATTTTTTTCTCCCTTACTCCACTTCACTCAGCTGCTGGCTTTCATTAATTTACATTGCAGAATGAGCCAGATGGTTGATTTCTGAAAGCATTTACGTATGTGTGGAAAACCCCATTTTTCTCAGCCAAAAGAGACACAACAAGTAAACTTCATTTAAGAAAAAAAAGTATATATACAATCACAATTAAAGTGTTGATTTGCATGTTTTAAGCTTGTTGTATATCATACAGAAACCAGGAGAAGAATTTAGTAAAATAGCAACTTCCAGTTGGGACTGAAGGAAAACTTCCATCCTCATAAATCAAGATTCCTAACCAATGAGTTCATGGTTCTGAATACGTTCCCACTCTCAAAAAATAACACTGCAGTCATTTCAAGGCAATGATGTAGTAGCCAGGAGGACCTGATCATGTACCTAGTGGTGTCAGTGACAATATTGCAGATGACTTTCACATTCATAACCAGCACCCTTTGTTTTTCAGAAACTCGCAGAACTTCGCTGCTACTTTTCGGACCTGTGGCAGTTACATACTTTTTATGTCTTAGGAGAATAGGCTGTGACAGCACTTGTGCTGTTTTTCACCGTATGCAGTCATGGAAGAAAGTGAAGCACAAGCACAGAACAGATGTTCTTTACTATATAAGTTTAAAATAAATGTGTTTGTAATAGATTCCTGTTAAGCCCTAGAAAAATCCTCACTGAGGTAAACCTGTGGTATGACCTGTTTGGTTATAACTGCTATGATCTAACAGTAAAATTGCAATAGTTACCTCTTTCTGACAGTAGCACAGTTAAATATGTTGCAGTCTGTTAGATATGTCTTTTTACCATGTAAACAGTGATAGAGTTCTCTGGCTGCAAAACCTAATAATCCAGCTATGCCAGGAATATTTTCACTGTGGTCAAGCAGACTGAAAGCAAAATACAAATGTTCTGATTTTATAAATCACAGTATCTAGCAAACTACACATTTCTTCCTAATTTTTCCATGTTTTCCCTTAGGGTTCTCAGTCAGATGGTTCAAGATATCAGGTTTATTACTGAACTGTAGCTTAAAAATAGCTTTTTCAAGCATTTTTCAAAGCTACTCCTGTAAACTTCACCTCATTATCTGCTGTACTTATTTCTTCTTTTGTAACCACAGAGCCTTTACAGTGGTAGATGTGCTCTAATTGCACCTTGAAAATAGATCCTTCCTCATTAGAAATACATAGATTTCTTCAGGTGCTGTTTTACTATGGAATGATGAAGGTCTATGTCAAGGGTACACTTGTACCATGGCCCCCTTAATATGAGTCAGAAGTAAGAACTTAGCTACTTTAAGAATTTGAGCAGAATGTCCTCATATTTTTCTTACCTTCAAGACCTTTGTTGTTTCCATGTTTTCATGATACTTATTTTTGCAGAATTAATTTATTTTATTTTTAAATACTTTTTAAAGTGTGCTAGGTTAAATCAAGCCTTGCTGATTAAAGATAGCTTCTCCAAAGCTTGTTGTTGTTGGTTGTTTTAATTGTATTATAGAATGTTCTTTTATACTGCCTCCGAGCTGTTTAGGCATCAGTGTGGTGACAGTGTTACATCAATCTTCGTCATATTATTGTGGATTGGAGCATCAAAATTTTACTACAAAAACAGACAATATGCTACAAAGTGGTATCATCAAGGCCTCAGAGACAAACATTTTCCACTTTCTACAACTGAAAGACTTGTAAAATTATTTATTTCAATTGCAAGAAAATAAAAGAGCTTACTAAAGCCTGTATGTTTGTTAAATCAAATAAAATCAAATTCTAATGAAGTCACTAACATTATTCATCTTGACTTAATGGGTTTGATTTGTATCTCACTGCAGAAATTAGGTGCAATTTGAAAAGGTTCATTCACCATGACTTAAAGACATCCTATCCTACCACAAATTTAGGGTTAAATTGTAGCAGCAAGCTTTTTTTTTTTTCTTGGGGTACTTTTCCCTTCCTTTAACTCTTCTTCCATTCACATGTTCTTTGCAATCTTTTTTTCAGCTCTTCCAACCGCTGTTTCTACATCTCTTCAGTCTATTGCAAGCCATTCAATTTCCAACCTTAAGAGAAAAAAGATACTTTTATCTCTTCCTATAATGTTTCTGCTTCTTTCTGATGTAATTTGACTTTACAATTGGTTTCTTTTAGAATCTGTAAAAAATTATGTGCTAAATTATTTGCGATATCGCTAAGCAATCATATTCTGTTGCATTGTATACAAGTGATTACTTCACTAGAAAATCATTCTTGCTTTATATCAGATGCTTTGAATCAGATTTGTCATAAGTGTAAAACAAAATCATTGCTTTCTCCATCCAGACTGCCATTGCAAACAAACAAGCTGAAGCTATGGAAAGTATAGATCGCTTTGGCTTGATTTTGCTATCAGTTATTCCATTAAAATCAACGGAGTTGTACCAATGTAAGCCTGATGTAGCAAAGAACCAATTTCTGTATACTTATACAACTCTAAATCATACATACTTATAGATAGCTGTGTAAAAAGTATAAATATTATTATAATCTGGAAATACCACAGAAAGTATAGAAATAGATATATTTTATACACCAAAAGGTTCAATTGCATGCAAATAATATGCACATTATGCACCCCAGGGAAATGGACTCTAGTTTATTTCAGAGAAGAGAGTATGATACTGGTCTAACAAACTGTATGCAAAAAGTCATGCATTAATCTTAAATTATCAAGATAAAATCTACAACCTCTCACAGAATACCTAATATATATCTGATAGGAAAACAAGAATGTTATTTAGACTCATTAATATGATTTGGTGAATAGTCCCCTTGTTAATACAACCTCTTTTTTCTTTCTTTTTTACTGCTTAATAGAGAAGAAAATCACGTTATTCGGACCTTGACTTTGAAGTAAGTTTTACTGAATTATTCCTGATTATTAAAAGTATTTTCCTAAAAATAAATGCAAAGTGTTCATTTAGCAGATTCTAGCCTTCTGACACATTAGATGTCATAGGGTTGTTCAATTGGTACTGTACAGAACATGATGAGCAATTCATTAAAACTACTTTGGTGCAACTTGTTTGTAAAATATCCCGAGATCAAACCGTCATATTGCAATATTAACCGTCATGATTTCAGTTTTGAAATTCTCTGCCTCTTCATTTTCATCTGTTTTTCTTTTTTTTTGTTTTGTTTTGTTTTGTTTTGTTTTGCTTGCTATCTATCTATTTAAAAAGTGTGACACTTCTGTAGGACAGGACACGTTGGTGCAGAAGGTTGCTTTGTTCAAGAGATTCTCAATAATTTTTTTCTATCTCTCTTTCTTCAATACTAATTTACTGGCATATGAGTTTCACATCCAAATAGTGATTATGAATGTAACAAATTTTGAACTATGAAGTGCTGCAGTTGCCAGAGCTTATCGATCACATGCTGTATAAAAAATCAAGATAATATGTAAGGTTCTTTAGGTTGGATATCCACAATTTCAGATTTATACCCCATTGAATGAGAAGGTTTGGTTGTCTTCGTTAATGACCATTTTGTTCTACCTATCTATCTATCTCAGTCAGTATGATTAAGTCTCTTAGAGTTTTGTTTATTTGAGGTTTTTTCTCTACTTTCTACCAGAAGCAATACAGCAGTCAGTTTTCAGGAAGATGTTAATAATTTATGGAGTTGGGGTTTTTGCATAGGTTGTCTGTTCATGCATGTTAATAGTTTGATATAATTCATTATGTGTGTCTCCAGAGAAGTTGAACAATCATAATATTTGCATGGAACCTACAGATCTCGGACTAAACTAACATCCAGTGATTAGTATATATCAACCATAACTTTAAAAATCACCCTCTCTGTTTGCATATGCAAATAAAAGTATTTTTTATTATTATTTGGGATGTAAGCCCAGCACATGTACTTTCAGATTTCAGATTCTAGTCCATAGAAAAGAAAGAGGCAGAATTAGCAAAATGCAGTCATAGCAGTGGTCATAGAAGCCTTGCAATGAGAGAAGGGTTTGCTTTGGTTACCTTCATGTGCTGAAATGCTGACCTTCCATGTCTGATTGTGGTTTCTTGGTAGTTTAACATCACACCTTAGTCTCTTATGTCACTTTCCCCCAGAGACTATAGTTGCCGTAAGCAGTCATCTAATGTCTCAAATAAAGCACCAGACAAGGATTCATAGCATGTTTAAGGAAAATAAAATAAAAATATCATCCTAAATATGCTTTAGGATAAATGCCTAGAAAGGAAGAAGAAAAACATGAATCAACAACAAAATCTGATGAGCAAGTGATTCTAAAATTAAATGCAAGCAATATGAACTGGAGTTTTATAATTATAATGATATAAAGAATTCTGAATTTTACTGTTCTTTATTGAAAGGTAGGAATATCACGCCACTCACAATGCCAACATTCTCTGTGGCAACAGATACTAAAACATTCTTCTTACCACACAGGAGAGCATAATCCAACATCAAATAAACACCAACAATGCTGTACACATTCTGCTATCAAGAATCAGGCCTCCCATTACATATTTTCTTTTGACTCACATAGTGTAATTAAGATGCGGATATCTTTTTCTTGTCTTGTTTACACCATTGTTATTCCATGGCCTAATATTTTTAGAAGTATGATTATAATGCAGGAAAATATATTTGTTTGTAAAAAGGGCAGGATGGGGCCATTGGGAGTGACTGCTGAGGAAGTGAGAGCGGCAACGATACCGTGCCAGTTGCTGCTGTGTTTTCGAAGTACTGACTCAGACTAACCCCATCTCACCTCCCTGTTTTATAGTTCTTCTGATTAAGCCTGTGGACTTTCCTATGTTCTTACACGTAGCCGTGGCTGTGTGTCTGAGGTAAAGCAAAATAAAAAAGCCATAAAATGTTCAAATAGCCACCCAGATTCCTTTCCTGAGCAAGGCATACTGATGAAGAGAATTGAGATAATGTTGTGTGGACAAAACACTGCTATTCTGATACTCCAAAGCAGCTTGATTGCAAAATAGAATAGAGCCTGGAGATGAGGTCGAGCTAGAGTAATTGGCCATACTACTTAAATGTTTAACACTTTCTCTGCTTTGTCTGTGACCAGTGCCAGCTGGCACTCTCTGAGACAATGTCCTTCCACAGTTCTGAGGATAACAAATGCTATGGATGTTGTTCTGAGGACAACAAATGCTAAATATGCAGTATGAACAAGACTGTGTCAAGATTGGCTCCCTCCATCCTTTTCCTTTTAACACTCACTCAGTAGTCTGTACACCTCAACCTCTCACACATGTCTTTCTATACCTATACAAGATAAACCCTTAGGCTATGCCTATACTACTAAAGTAGACATTTGGGGGAATATTCCTGTGTGCCAAAATGCCAATTTTTATATGGATAAATATTTTAGTCTGGACCACCCTTGTCTCTCCAAACAGTTCCCGAAATGTCCTTAGGGAACCAGTGCAACCTAGGTACCATTCACAATAGGCAATTTGGTTGTAGACTTCTTATTTTGGAGACTAAGAGAATTTGGAGAATATTCCATGCCAGGTGATGCCAGAGAATGGTCTTGGACATGTTTGACTTACTACTGTAGAGCCACAGTTTATAGTTTAAAAAAAACCAAAAGACTCTGCTAGTGGGCTGCAATGCAACACTTGCCTTAATATAGACAATTTGAAGTAAAAACAAAGAAACACAAGAAAAGCAATCTTATTCTGAGGGCCACAGATGAAACTCAAAGCCAGCTGCTATGTAGTGTGAACACAGGCAGACTATGACTGTAGTCAACACCGTAAAATACCTTCTGTCCCTGTTATCTCCAATATATGTAAAAATACAGGTGTAGTTTTAAGGAGTTTTGCAATGGACTATAACTAATAAAAGTCCTGTGACTGTGCTGAGTAGTGTTATAGAAAACCTATGTCTCCAGTTGAAGGAAAGGGAGAGAGAAAAAGATGACATCCAAGCTGGCCAGCCTTTATCATAGATCTTAAGCTGGTTAGAGAAGAAGCTCTCAAGAACTGGGCCACCTGTATCTTGTTTTCCCTTTTTAAATAGTTTACCATTACATTCTTAAATTATCCCTTTATGTAGAAAAAAGAAGACAAACTGTAACATACTGGGTTTAGTCTGTAGGCAGAAAGTATTTCTGCTACATAATATACTGTCCACTTTTAGATTTTGCAACACACTAACTAATCTAGTTGAACTTTGAAGTTTGCTAAAATGGAAGTTCAACATGCAACAGCTTTACAGCTCTTTTCTTGCTATTACCAAGGATTAGTTTAGACTCATTCATGCAGTCCAGTATCCAAAACATGACCAAAATTCATAGGTCTGGGCGTTTTGGATCCTTGCTGCTGCTGGCTGTGGTAACCCCAGCTAAGTGCCCTCCAACCCCAGTTATGTTCTGTTTTTCCTTAAAGCAGGACAGGTAACTTTTTCATGAAGGCTCAGCACTAATACTTAACTGTCAGATCAAATAAAATTCATTCATGTTGAACAGAAATATAGATGCTGTGGAAATTCCCAGGAGGACTTCATAATAGGTGTGCACTGACACAAAAACATACAGGAGAGTTAAACAGTATTATTGACATGCATTTTAGGATTCAAGATCGCAATTACCTTTAAATTCTATGAGAGGGTCTGACTCCTGGATTCCCCCAGCCATCCACCCCACTCTCCCCTTTTTATAAGGCATTCATTAGATCTACTCTGGTAATAACATTTATGCCAAATAATTGAGAAAATTGCCTTATTACCCTGCTCCGCAGGATTCAAGTCATCTTTGTCCCTTTTTGTGCTCCACCCATTAGGGAGAATAAGGATACACAGGACAAGTGTGAATACCAGAATATCTTCTTTTCTTTCCACAGAGCAGTAGACTTTCACCAGCAATAATGCTAAATTGATCATTAATTGCTGGAGCTGCATTCTTTCAGGATTTCATCTGCAATAGCTATTTGTTATGACAACATTACAAATTCACACAAAAGTATAAAATCATTCTCTTACTAACCTTAAGATATCTCTCGAAGACAAAGGTGAAAAAAAATATGCCTGCAGGGAAAAATCCTTTCCTGTTCCTAAGTTTGGCAACTGATCATACCTATAACATCTTGAAAACACAGCATGTTTCCATTATAGGGCTGGGAAGGCATTCCCCCATCTGTTCTTTTCACTTAGCTGTTTCTTACTATATTTAAGAGAGAACATTTTTACCTGTGACAATATAGAAAATGTCGAAGGCAAATTGAATGGCATTATTATTATTATTATTATTATTATTATTATTATTATTACTGTTATTCATAAGATTGACCACAAATCTTCATGAGAATATTTGTACTTGTGCTAGAGTTCAGCTAAAACCCTGTCATAAATAAAAAAGGGAGCTGGATACAGAGTTATGTTTGAAGTCCTTCCTATCTTGATGGTAGCCATCCACACTCTGAATTCTCTTCTGAGAGTAGATGCTCATCAGAGTAAGGCTTAGTCTTTTCAAAACACACACTTGAAGTTACTTGTGAGTGGGGGTAGAAATGTGGAAGGGCTGTCAGTTCAGTCTGACGCTCTTTAGGGTGTGAGGCACAAGAGTTATGGAGCCTGCAGGAAAGACCTCAAGAAGATGTGTGCCTGTAGCCTGGTGGCTAACTCAGGTGCTTCTGGAGGGGATGCAGCATTAATGGGCAAATCCCCAGCTGCACTTAAAGAAAGTGTGCTTTCAAAGGGCAGTATGAGAAGCTTCTTTTCCATTCTGTTCAGGTCCTGATGCTACTACAATCATCCTAGTCATAGGTCAAGATCTCCAGCTCTGTATTGATAAAACTTATGTATTTCTAAGATTGATAAAGCTGTGTTTTCCACATTGTCCATTTAATAGAGAAAACAGATTAAACCCCCACAAATACTTTGTGGGTTGTTTTGTAATGAAAGAGAAAAGAGTTACCCAACAAAGCATGTTTTCTAGAAAAGGGATAAGATGGTGCTTTCTAACAAAGAATTTAAAAGAAGTCTAGAAAAGAAGAGTTAAAGTTGGAAATTTAAGTTAGTGCACCTTCAGTTCAGATCATTGTTCATAAACAGTGGGGAGGGGCAGGTGTCAGTGGGAAGGAATTATGGAATGGAAGCCAGGAAAACAGAAAACAATGAAAAGATCCGTAGGTACATGTGCATACCAGTCATTCTCCTAATAAGAGTAAAATTTAAAGCCTTTTTTTCTGGCAGACGTCCCACTGCAAGTGTTTAATTTCTCCTCTCACCTGCTTATCCTCAGGAATAATGTAATGAACTGAGAAAGACATTTGCATTATTCATATTTGTTATTTAACAAATTCTTGGGTACACAATTCAGAAAAATATCATAAAGTAGAAATGGGCCCGTGTGAACCTCATGAGGTTCAACAAGGCCAAGTGCAGGGTTCTGCACCTGGGTCGGGGCAAACCCCAGTATCAATACAGGCTGGGGGATGAAGGGATTGAGAGCAGTCCTGCCGAGAAGGACTTGGGGGTACTGGTGGATGAAAAGCTGGACATGAGATGACAATGTGTGCTCGCAGCCCAGAAGGCCAACCGTGTCCTGGGCTGCATCAAAAGAAGCGTGGCCAGCAGGTCGAGGGAGGTGATTCTGCCCCTCTACTCTGCTCTGGTGAGACCCCACCTGCAGTACTGCGTCCAGCTCTGGAGCCCTCAGCACAAGATAGACATGGACGTGTTGGAGCAGGTCCAGAGGAGGCCCCAAAAATGATCAGGGGGATGGAACACCTCTCCTATGAAGAAAGGCTGAGAGAGTTGGGGTTATTCAGCCTGGAGAAAAGAAGGCTTTGGGGAGACCTTATTGCAGCCTTTCAGTACTTAAAAGGGGCTTATAAGAAAGATGGGGACAGACTTTTTAGTAGGGCCTGTTGTGACAGGACAAGGGGGAATGGTTTTAAACTAAAAGAGGGTAGATTTAGACTGGATATAAGGAAGAAATTTTTTGCAGTGAGGATGGTGAAACACCGGCACAGGTTGCCCAGGGAGGTGGTAGATGCCCCATCCCTGGAAACATTCAAGGTCAGGTTGGACGGGGCTCTGAGCAACCTGATCTAGTTGAAGATGTCCCTGTTCGTGGCAGAGGGGTTGGACTAGATGGCCTTAAAAGGTCCCTTCCAATCCAACTACTCTATATTCCTAGCCTTCTATTAAAAAGTTTCCAACTGGAGATACTTGTTTCGCAGTCATATGCTGTTTTCTGCTTTTAGAGCCAGTATTTTAGCCCACCAAATCTGTTTTACTCCCATGAATGTCTCCTTATTTCAGCCAATAATAATCTCTGAGGCAGAACCTTTCTTTTTTAAATTCCATGTATGTGAAATTTGTTACATATCCCTGTCTACCATAACAGCAATAGCTTAAAAGAATCCCTAGGAAGTCACTTAAGTGAAACTCCCCTCATAAATTTAGATCAGCTATCTCTAGTTAAATTATGTTTTGCAAGGAGTTCCTCACCAAATCCTGCAAAGTTGTTTCCCTTATTCACCCCACAACTCATGTTAAGTTAATAGATCTTTAATTGCTTGCTGTATCTCATGTGTCTGTTGTGAATAATGTTGCCAATTTCCTGTTCTCAGAAGTGAAGCAAGTTCTCAAGCTACAGTGTAGCTATATTAAGGATGATATGGTCATTACAGCATAGCAGTAGAAATGCATGATCAAGAGAGCAGCCACATTCATGAAATTTATAAACACAGAATACAAATGAAAGATAAAATTGGTATTGGTAAAGCTTTATTTGAGGGTCAGATACTGCCACTCCATTTTAAAAGGTACTAACCCAGACTTGGTGGAAGCGTTAGTGGCTGGGAAGGGTCATGCTCAGGCACTGCGTACATGAGTTTGCAGGGTTTGTCACATACACCACCAGGGAAAATCAGGCTTGACAATTAGTGGACATGCATAGAGGCTGGTGCCCTGCACCTTTTCTATTAACATTATTGGCTGCTGTCCTGGCTGTAACTCAAGTTCAAGCACTTACAAAAGCTTAAGAAAAGCCAAGCTGAGCCCATCTGCTGTTGGACTGAGGTGAAGCATCCTCATTCCCTCCTGTCCCCTGTCCACCCAGACCGCAGAACCATGAGGTTGGTTGAACAGTAAGCATCCTTCGGCTTTGCTCCAGAGGCAGGTCTGAATCCACACCTGAGCGTGAACTTGTTTGGAAACAAGACAGATGGTAGGCTTGACAGTCTAGGCTTGAAAACAGGCTTCACTCTCCATGTAGCTGCCAAGGCAGATACATGGCCGAGGGCTCCTCCAACTGTGGGGGCTGGTTGGGGTCCCCACCTCTTGCACACGAGTGCCATGTAATTATTTTTTGTGGAAGACAGCCCTGTGCATGGGCTAGAGGGAGGGTAGTTTCCAGTTGCCCAGGCCATGACATAAGAAAGCAAGTAAAATTGAAAAACTGTGCCTACTTTTCTTAATATGAATGCTATTTCAACTGCATTTTATGATGATCTGAATGATGAGAAGATGTCTAATTAAAAATACATAACATTTGGGGCTTTTCCATTTTGGGCCTAGATTTCTGAGTTCAGTGTTCTCATAAAAATTATTCCAATAAGGACCATTACAAACTGCTGTTGCATTCCTGTAGAAATTAAAATATTAGCATCCATGCTGAAAACAGAAATTCTAGAAAATATCCTAACGTGCAAGAGAAATATCCTTCTGAGAAACTGCCATCACTTTCAAAATACTTCTAGGCTAGCACAAAAACAGTGTCCGTTAATTTCAGCAGCTCAATAAATGTGGGGTAAAAACAGTTTCTTGTACATAGGAAGAACATTAAACAAAGCAGAGAGAAGGCTCAGTGCAATTTACTTCCTTTGGTCAAGTCTATATGGAAAAGATGGCCCTGCCAAATTCAATTTTATTATGTTGGGGAAAATAATGCTTCTCTTAAAAAAGCACAGATTCAATTATAAATATAAGCAATTATGTTCCATTTTGCAGAAGGTCATGCATACAAGAAAGAGGCATATGGAATTGTTTCAAGAGTTAAATCAGAAATTTCAGACACTGGACAGATTTCGGGATGTACCAAAATCAGGCAGTATGGTAAGTTTTCCTTCTTAGATATTTAAAATGTGATGGATCCTTAACCACAACAATGAAACAAGAGTCCTTTAAATTCATTATATTTCCCAAGAAGACCTCACTCTGCGCTACTGTTAGATAGCCTCAGAAATTAGAACAAAAGGTATTTTCAGTAATCTAACCTATGACGAGACTCATTAGGTTTTACAACTAGACCGTAACTAACTCACTGACATCATTATAGATGACAAGTAATTGAACTGTAGGGAACACATTTCAAATCTCTATGTGTCTACCAAGTCTAAGGGACTTTATCTAGAGAATGCAACTCACTAATGTAATTGGCCAATAGGGCTTTTCCTCTAACTAGGCAAGCAGATATTAAATTAGTTACTGCAAACAAGTCCAGCTAGATTCACCTATATGTGAGACGGTCCAGAAAGCACACAGGGTCTCTGTAATGCTGTTTCTTTTCCATAATAGGTTTATAAATATTTACCATGGGAAAAGCAAAAATTAAATCATCCTGAGTTGACTCTGCTATCATCATAATTCAAATTTACACACACACACTCATACACACATGCATAACACCTTGACTACATCTGATAATAAGAGCAAGGAAATAGTTGATTCTGCCTAATTAAAACAGCTAATTTAGTGTGACATATTTGTTAGCAGTAATATTATGATTAGTAATAATTTTATATATAATTTTATAATGTGAAAATTGTATATTAAATGGAACTGAGCTAGAATCATTGTATTCTATGACTTTTTCAGAAGAGCTGCTCTCAGACATGAAGAAGAGGTATTAAGCAGATGTGAGGCCAATGGATTTACATCATTTACATCATCTTAAGCCAACAGAAATTTGGCCCTGATTCTTTGATGAACCTTTAGCTGTGATATGTGTTATCTTGCACCCAGTTCTCGCTCACTCCCCCTTCTGAGATTTGCTGACATGTGAAGTTTGCATTCGCCTCCCTATTTGAGATTTGCTGTCCACGTAAAGCTTGAATTAATTCAAAATCTCAAAGGGAATCTCAGTGGAAGTTATGTTTACTCTGTTTCGCATTGGTGCTGTTTTTGAACGGTCTGCTAATAAAAGCTGCCTAGAGGAATGGTCTACCTGTAAGACAGTCAGAGAGTGATCCAGGAACCTAAATATAGGCATCTCAGGATATTTTAGACAGCCTCAGGTGTCTTAGTCTACAGCACAGTACAGGCAGTGATGACACAGGACTCAAAGGAGACCTGTAACTCTCATGAAAGATAGTTGGATATCAGGCAGAAAATCCAGAGGCATCTAAAATGATGCAAAAATGTTAGGTTTTGGCAACTAAGTCCCACCCAACATGTTACAGCAGAAATCACTAATTAAATTGGTCTTAGTCCATAATGTCTTTTATCCTATAAAACTTAACATTCCAAAAAAATTCATTCAGTAGAAAATAACCAGCTTTCAGCCTGTTAATCCTTATGTACATGAGCTCATCAGCCTTTAAAGCAAGGTAGCTCTCGCAGCATTTTCAAGGACTAGGTTTCCGTGGTTCTGTCATGCACCTGCCCCAATTTAAAATCCAGCTGGCAATCTCTGTTTCAAACCACTCCATATTTCAAGCAGCAAGCTCTTCTCAATTACCTTCCCTTCTCTTCTCCCACTTTTCTACACAGCCGCTATTAAAAAGATGGCTATTGGTACTGGATCACTCGGCCATTCCTCACGTACATTGGTTCTTGTGAAAGAAAGGGCTTAGCTGGCAGCTCAGGTGAGGAGCCTGCCAAAGTGTTGATTGTTCACAGAGAAAGAGTCATAACGGTGCTGAACACCCGCCAGCCTGGCTCCCTGCAAAGTCATTTCCACTCTCTGGCTTCTCTGTCTCATGAGAGCACATTAGCGATCAGCCTTATGAACAGAAAACACATTATTTCATCCTTGGTTTTAATTCTTCTTTCTTCTCTGCTCTTCAGGAGAACTCAGCACCGAACAAGGCTCCATGGGAAAGTTTCAAAACCACAGGTGACTACCAACACTATACAACAATAAACGTATTAGACACAGAGGCAAAAGATGCTTTAGAACTCAGACCAGCAGAATGGGAGAAGTGTCTGAACTTGCCTTTAGATGTGCAAGAAGGTGACTTTCAAACAGAAGTTTAACAAAAACAAAAACAAACTGAACAAAACAAAAACAAAACAAAAATAATTCATTGCACTGACAATAAAGAGACTTGGGAATCCTGACGCTCCTGTCTGAACATTGTGACTTCTTTATGTCAGGCTCTTCCTGTGCCAAATGTCAGTGGTTTTTTTCGTACAGTATATTCCCACTAGTGCGGCTAGTGGAGAACCAGGTGTACAATTCTTACCATCGTGTGTTGTAAGTACCCGTGGAATGGATTTGTAAGGTAATCTTTATAGATAAACCTCAAGCAACGATTCATGTTGTAACAGCTTCATTTGGTTTAGTTTTCAAAAAACTTCACCATGAAGCACAATGTATATATTTATGCAGTTTTTAAAGTTTATAACAGTCTGTTTGGCCATTACTACACTTTTTACTTTATAATATAAAAGCAAAGGTTTTGTCATTAAATGAATGTCTGTTGAGCTACATTCTTCATTGCTTTAAATGCAATAAAGTAATAATCTCACTTTTATATGAATAATATATTTCACATCTTTATTATTGCAGTTTTCTCTGGAAAGCTCAGAGTAGCTTTCTCTGCTGCAGCTGTGTATAAAATATTTAAAATGTTGTATGGTGTAAATAAACCTTTGTCTACATATCAGTTTCCTAGTGCATTTTTTTCTGTATTTGTTTATCTTAAATTTGCATATTTATAAAGTTTTCTTTAAAAACACACATACCGAATATGTATTTGGAGTTTTAATAGTATGTTGTTCTAGCTCCTGCAAGGAGTTTCTAAAGCATATTAGTAGGTTTGTATAGCCATTCTGCATTTTCTTAGGTACTCTTTTGTGACAATGTACCATACAAATTTGACTTGTCAGAATACTATTACAGTTCTGTTTTATAAGAATTTTTTGTCTTGTTGCAGAAAGACAAACAATGGAAAATAAGTTAAGTTTCAATGCACAGCACCCAAAGAAAATGTTGATTTAGAATCGTTACGTCTTGTACATTGTCTTGTTGCTGTATAACAACAAGAGAGACTTTAAAGATAAAAAATTCTGAAGTATTTTAGACAAAAATAATTTGCGTGTCTTTCATATTATAAATCAAAAGCAGAGCACGATTTATGTTGAAAATACAGTTAAGCAGTTAGAATAGAAAGACTTAATCCCCTTTTCCATGCTTAGAACCAAAAGCAGATCTTCAAAATCTCTCCTCATCTACAGCATAGCTGTGGGGGTTGGGGATGGGAGGATATCTCAAACCTTCAAATGCCATATTTCTAGAAAAAAAAATCCAAAATTATTTTAGTTTCTGCTGTACAGAATTTAATATCCTACAGCCTACTAGCTGGAGAGCTCTTAGAGAGCAAGAAAACATGAGGACCACCAATCTGCTTAGGAAGAAAAAAAGACTAGAATAGAGGCTTATCAGTGAGAACTTAACCCAGAGCACTGATCGAAGGAGATCATCATCCGTATGTTGAGAGAAAAGTTCTTAGGACCAATCTTAGGACTAACCTTCAGGAAAGTGTTTCAGTCTGTAAATCCTTTCTCCAGGCCATAATAAGGTACTTAAGTCACGAAAAGGAGCCTGACTTTGCCTACTTTGAGTGAGCAACTTATGCGGAGTGCTTCAGCATCTAACTCTTTACACATATACAAAATAAGTAGCTACCAACCTGGAATCAAGTCCTAACTGGTTTAGGTGCCTAGAATTTAGACGATGTAGTACTCAATATTGCAATACATCAATCAATCAGAACTCCCTTTATCAAGAGGCTGATGCAGAAGGAGGCAGCTGGCAAGGCTGGCTATGCAACCTACTAACATTGCACCTCTGAGATCAGATAGTGCGCCAAAAACCTCTCTCTCTTGTTTTATATCAAGTTCTAATCTAAAAGGGGTTTATTTTCCCTTTAGATAAAGATACAACAGAAACTGCACATTTTTTAAGGATTTCATCCAGTATGGTAGGCATCTCTCAAGCAGAGCGTATTTTACAAAATTTCTAATTTTTGAGACCAGATCAGGATGCTTAGGCCCTTGAATCCAGATATAAGCCTTAGCATTCTCCTTGACCGATCTAAACATAATAGAAATCCAGAGCACCTTGCTATTTCAATAACCATAGTGCAGAGATTATTTGCATAAACTTTATATCACCTAACTCCTGTTCAATAGCAGTCTAGTTACAACTGCAGAAAGCTTAGGGTAGGCTGCAAACATCCAAGAAACATGATAAATCGGTCTACACTCAATACACTGCTGACCCAGTTGTGTTGTTATTAATATCCCAGTTGATTCGGGTTTAGCATTAACCTGGGTGTTTGTGTACCACACAGCAGTCACAGATGTGCTTTCAGTGCATAAGCATCAGTGTTCAGTGCCTCTTTATTTAGAGCTTGTGCTGCCCTGCCCAGAAAGCGCTAGACATTTTTATTTTCCTATGTATTTCATATTTAGAAATATTAAGAACATGCTGAAACCCAGTGTATTTGCCTACTGATTTGCCTGCTTCGTATTAAAGCAGAGTCTGTTTTCCTTAAGCAAGATGCTGCATGTTCTTACAGTTTGCTGCTCAATGTCTCTGAAATGGTGCAAGTCAGACTGAACCCAGCAGGAAAGTACAAACTTGTATGCACTGCCTTAAATGTTGGTAGCGCACTGATGAGATGTTCGGCATTATATTATATGCAAATAAATATTGAGTCAGAACTCCCTACATTATACTAGTCACAGAGATGACAGGGGGCTCTGCATTTGCCTGTCAGGGCGGCCTGGTGCCACTCGACGTGCCCTGTGCTACCTCACCTGGCCTCCAGCTGCAGTTACAGAAAGGTTCAAGTGCTTGAGGGCTCAGCTAACCAACGTTGCTGCAGCTGGCACTAGAGTATATTGAGGCAGTTGAGCTCAGCCTAGAGTTTACCTTGATCCAATTTAAAATACATATTCCATAGATGTATATGGAAAAAGCAAATGCTTTTTTGGGAAAGGCCTCATTTTCTCAACAGTTTAAATATACATTAGTAATCATATAAGACCATATGTAGTTCCTCTATCTCTGTCTTCCTCTTACATACATATAAAGAGAAAGATTTTTTCTGGCAAATCAATGCTAAACAAAATATGGCCTGGACTTTTCAGTATAGGGAAGCAGTGCATACAGGAAATCTAGCTGAGCCGCCATAGATCACTCAGACAGCAGTTCAAGATATCCGTGATTTCACATCCAAGGCTGTGTAAGGGGGTTTGGTGTTGCTGGTATAAAAGTGCTAACAAAGTTATTATTTGCTACATGGGCTCTTGCCAATGTGACGTTATTTAACCCAGAATCTTCTGGGGAGGTAAACTCTGAATTAGTCATTATTGAACTTCAGTTCATACTCTGTAATATCTCTTGGAAAGAAGAAGAAGAAGAAGGAAAGAGAGACTAAGTGCTACTACAAGGGATGAGGCGAAGTATAGCAGTGCTGCCATGCTGATCCACCTTTGGAGTGCCATAGGCTTAATGTTGGTGTTTATGTAGTGCTAATGACTCCTTATGATGAGGATTTAGGACAAAGCTGTCACAAAAGACACAAACAGATAAGGGTCTTTTCCATTTCATTCACCACTGGGTCTGAATTTCTTCATAATCAGTGAGACAGTGCTCTTCTCTGGGAAATACTGTCCTGACACTCCTCCTGTAAGAACATCATTTGCTTCTATAATGATAAGACATAAATCACCTAATCTTGTTTTACACAGGATTAAACTGGGTAGTTTCTTTTAAAAACAAAGAAAACCCCAACCAAGCAAAAAACCCCAAGGCCCGAGCTGCACCAGGTGAAATGTTCTCTGATGCTTTGGCTTGCCTCCGTTTGCCATAGTTGCTAGGCATTGCTGTACTTAGAGACCAGATTTAACAAAAGGTCTGCTTCCTGCTTGGAAGCAGGCATCCATCTGTCACAGCATCAGCAGTGTGCTTTCCATCGGGGTATGCAAAAGGGTATGGAAATCTCTGTTAGCAATCAGCAGATGGAGACATTGTGTGTTGATAGTAGACTTCCAGTTCCTCAGGCATTAGCTCGAGGCTGTGCTGTACCTCTGGATAAGCCACAAGAAGCAGTTTGTATGAGCAAACGCTATTTCCCTCTCTCAAAAAGTGTTATAGGGCACTCTCATGCAATCAAGCCCATTCTCAAGTGCTGAGGGAAATAAACAGAGAGGTACCCAGTTGAATATGTGTTTGGGGAGCTGTGATTTGTTTCAAGCCAGGTCTTGACCGGTGTAATGCTGTAATCTTTTCTACTTACTTTTCTAGAAACATCTTTCTTTGCAAGAGGCCTCACTATGAAAAATTCAATTGCTGATAAGATAGGCATGACTACTAGCCCTAACACTCCCACTGAAATGTTCTGTCTGTTAATTACAATTGTAAGGTAAAGGAAGAGCCATTTATCTGGTTTTGACAAAATTGTCTTTTAGATAGGCTGTATTGGACCATCCTGTGGCAGTGAGTTACTCAGATTAACTACACTACAGTACTGCTCCTCTTGTTTGTTCCAAAATAGTTTCATTTTATACCTCATTATTTCTTATAAGGAACAGTTAATAACTTTTACCAATTCAACTTCCTCTTTTGACTATGCAGGCTTCTGCTATAGGCCCCACAGTTACCCTTTTTCAGGATTACAAACCCACGCCCAGTTAGTCCTCACGTGGAAGCCTTTCCCTGATTTCTACCATCCTTGACTCCTTTACAGCTTTTCCAGGTCTGCTGAAGTTCTTAAATAATTCTCAGTAAATCCTGAACTCATTAGAGCATTCTGTTTGATCTCTGCAGAAAAAGGAAAAACTCCACCATGAAGCTTCTAAAATGCCTTTTCATTCAGTAGGGGGGAAAAAAAAAAAAAAACAAACTCAAAAATACCTGAATTTTAACTTTTTCATCTAATCATTTAATGGAAAATACATGACCATCTCTTTGAGCAAGAAATGGGCACCAGGCAGCTTCCCTTAAGTAATCGGCTTGACAAGTAGACTTCAGTAATTTATCTTCTGCTGCTCGTTGTCTCTGGTGTTGTGAATGTAGACATACTTTCTTAAGTAACACTGCTGCAGCAAGACTGGTAGAGAGTTATCTACAGCCCATTGGTTGGGTTTTACATTCAGAAAGTGAGCAAGGACTATGTGAATCCTTTTCAGACTGAGTAGTAGTTGTTTCCCACAACCTGAAAGTGTGCTGAATTCTGAGCTTTTTTTCGGTTTTTGTAACCCCTCTTCCTTCAGCTGTGTGTTCAGAGAGTGACGTCCACTCACTTGCTGGCTCTCTTCTTTAAAACTCAGAATGGTCACCTGAGCCAGGGAAAGGGTTGGGAGCTGCTGCTCATGGCTGTTTATCCGTGTGACTAAGAGTTAAGCACCTGCACCTCAAGAGAGGTGGGATTTAAGAAACAGCTATGGTCTCAGTGTTTTCTTGTTGAATAGCTTAGGCAGCTGTTGGTAAGCCCAGCTGGAGATGCCTACTTCTTTGCATGCATTGTACGAGCAGATAATGTGCCTTGTTCAGCATATGCAGTCAAGCTTAGGAAACAAGCATCTGAACCTTACGTGATGCAATGCTGACCATCAAAAAAATCTATGTCCTTTTGTGGATCAAACCCTTAGGAGTTGAAACACTTTCAAAAATTTGATTCTCAGAATCCAATTTTAAGAACAGCAACAAGCTAGTGTTTTTTTCCCATCATCAATTCAATGATTTATTGCATTATGTCCCTAGGCTGTTGACTCAGGAAATTGCAAAAGGTGATGCCTGAAGAACCTCACAGTATAAAAAAAGAAACTGTAATTGATTAATATATATGTTCAATTTCTTACTCGGTGTCTCCTTGGACTTAACCACTTTATTTCCTGCTCTTCTCAAGAACTGTGTATTAGGAAAAGATCTTCAGAGCTCTGTTTTTAGTAATTAGGTTCTTAAATCAAGCAAGAATTAGCTATGGTTTCTAAAGACAGATAGGTAGAATCCATTCTATTTAATTTAGAATTCTAACTAAAACACTGTCTTGCCAATATTTCAAGCACAGAACTCTGCAGGGCAATCTAACTCTGCCTATCATAGCTGTCTAGGTTCTTCCTGTAACCTAAAGAAAAAGGGAGGCTCCTCTGAAGCCCAGCTAGACCCAGCCATTTCTCTAAGTTAAGTACTAACATATTTCCACTGATTGCATAGAGAATTTAAAAGCCCCCTGAGGGCAATAAAATTCTTCTAAATTAAGCATCAGATTTAGCTAGATTTAGTCATCAACATGTGAGCTAATGTCTAAGCTCCCATTATAACAGTGGAGAACAGGTCAATACAGTCAATAGAGCCTAAAGACCAATTCAGCTTACCCATTAGTAGAGGAAGGATGTAGTTAATATGAGATGCCCTATAGCTTTTGAAACATTTGCATGGGGACTGCAGATATGAAAGACAATTTAAGGGAGACCTACACACTTCTGGTCCAAGCAGTACTCCACCCCACACCTAAGATGATACTAGACACTTGTGTTTGGACAGGTGAATCCAGCTCCAGAGGAAGGTTTTCTGAGATGCTCTGGGATATCCAGCCTCCAGCTACCACTCCAGAGAGGCCTGGGATTATGGGTCTTATGTCAGGTTTGCCATCTTGATATGAATGTCATAGGTATCCTCAGGCTGCCACTCCTTACTCAGAATCCACCTTGCCTGCTCCTCTTCTGAACGTCTATGTCTGTTCAAGTAGAAGATTCATCTTCTCTATAATTCTATTGTTAGACCTCTAAATTCTGAATGTGGATTATCTGGATTCTCATCCTCCTGAGAGGTAAAGGACACACAACGCAGAAAAATCTAATCTGCCAAGTATCAGTAGACTGTGAAAAAGTACATTCTGGTGGATCATATATGGGTCAGCCAGGCATGCAGAAGTCATGGGGCCAGGAAAACTACAGTGTTATGCTTTGAGCTGCTATTAGATTTCAGCCACAAATGTCTGTTGTAGAATACGAATGCTTGCCATACTGATCTGGCACTGCAGTCTTGTTTTCTCACTCTAAGAGATTCTCCTAACTATTGGGTAGCAGTCAAGCTACTTCTTTTTTGTGTTCTTCTGGCCTTCTAGTGTTTGTATTTCTGGTGACACACAGGCCAGACTTGAACTGAAATGACAAGTGTTTTTACCAGGGATACTGTCTGATCCCTTAACTTCCAGCCTTTTCCTGAAAGTTAGAAGGTGGTGGTTCAAACCTTTCTAAGATGAGTAGGACAGGGAAGCTTTCCAGCTTTCTCATGCTGGCTTCTGACCAGCAGATAATTATGCAAAGAAGGAAAGACACTCCCACCTTCAGAGCAGATAGATAAAGTCAGTACCACTCAGTGGGTGGACTCAGGCCATGTTTTCTGAGAACAAATATACACTCTATTTTTGCCACAGAAACATTAGAGTGGTCTCTCAACCACTCCCTTAACAAATCAATTTGGGCTTGAGATGCCACAAAAAAACCCCAATCAATTCCCAAGGGAGATTACTCAGAAGTAGAAAAGATAACTTCTTACACCATAAAAAACAAACAAAGAATCATAACATGAGAAAGGAGGGAAAAGAGTTCCGTTTTATAGCCTAACCCTAACTGCGTTGTAAATGGTGGCTTTCGGGTACTATGTAGAAAACTACATAAAACAAAGAATATTTTCATTATCTCATAACTAAGAAAATGAGAGAAAATTATAAACATTTAATAACATTCTAAAAGAGAAGAATACACATTTTTCTCTGCTAAGGTCGCAAAGTCAAAAAAAACCCCACACTTAATTCTTCGTCCAAAATAACTCTACATAATTCCATCATACAAAATTTCCAGAAAATTTCCACCCCCTTTCCAAAGGGTCAGAATCATCTGCCTCAGTACCATCCTTTGGTTATAACCAGATGACTATCTTTTGGGGGAATTAGCCAACTGACTAAAAGGTATTGCAACATTTACATATATTCAAAGTGAAAAGAGAATATTTAAGTTTGACCTCCAAATTTACATGGAAATTTTATTTTCTAAAAAAAGCTTATTACAAAGATATGTGTATTATATTAAAAAAAGATTTAAAGTACATTTTTTTTTAATTTACTGTTGCCACTTAAGACCCTATATTCTCCTAAAACTGGGACAGAAATAAAGAAATTGATTAATTTTGGTAGGGGAAAGCAAGATCATCCTCTTCCCAGCAATTCATGTTTGCATAATAAGAGGTCCCCTATTTTAATGAAGAAACCTATTCGAGGATGACAACCTTTGTAGCATGCATCAGAACTTCAGATCTTAAGAACTCAGCATAACAGATCTCCAAAATCTAGAAAGAAAATGTCCTTTCTTCATCACAAAACCAGTTCCAAAGACAGGGTCCAGTTTTTGCCTCTGGTTAGCACATTGCGATCTCTGTTAGAGAATGAGGTATGAAGACCTCTTGTTCCATTTTCAGTCCACCTAAAATCACAAAGTGCTGGAGAGCTTTGGGAACTTAATGATCTGAAGACACCAGAGAGCTTACTGCAGCTACCAAATCAATGGCATATTTTGTGCTGAGTATTAGCTGGTAGGTACTTGGCTACAAAATCCTGGACTCTCAGGTCACTTGTTATGTTTTTACTGTTTTGAAAGTTCAAGTCCACAGCATTTATTTCCAATCTTGGCCAGCCATGTGCCATAGCTATTGTATCAGCAAGCAAAGACATAAGCAGAGGACTTTATGGAGAGGTGTAGTCTCCTAAAGCTAATCCCTAAAGAATTTTTTTCTCAAGTTATGTTCTCTAACTGATTTGGAATAATTTAGAATAAAAGGGATCGACCAAACATTGCTAAAAAAAAAAACCAACAATTTGAAATGTTTTACAAGAAATTCAAGAAAACAAATCGCTACTGTGAAGCTTGCTATCTGTCTTTCCCTCTGATCCTTTCTGAAAAATAAGGATAAGGCAGCTAATCTGACTCTAATTACCCAGTCAAAGGATCAGAGGCTAATCATAAAATCATAGGAAGATCCAGGTTGGAATGACCTGGAATGGCTGTTAGGTGTGTCCTGCCCCCAAGCCACCTCTTCTCCAAGCTGAATAAGCCCAGTCCCCTCGCTCCCTCCCCACACACACACAAGTGCTCCAGACCCCAAACATCTTGGCAGACATACCCTGCACTCGGTCCAGTCTACCAGTGCTGGTGAGTCCAAAACTGGACATAGTATCCTAAATGTGATCTAAAAAGTACCCTTCCCTCAGTCTGCTGGCTGTGCTCCTGATACAGCCCAAGGTACTGTTGGACATGTCTGCTGCACACTGCTGTCGGCCCATCTCTCCTGCCTCTCTGCATGGCAGTCCTGTTAGGACATACCAACTGGTCACCCCAGTTTGGTGTCATCTGCAAACCTGATGAGAGTGCACCACCTTGCATCTTTGACAAGTACATTTATTATCTGTCCCTAAACCCACAATCCCTCTGAGCCCAACCACCCAACCAGGTTTACCCACCTGGTTGTCCATCCATCCACTGCCATCCCATTAGCATCCTAGCTTGGTTACAATCCTTCTAACAAAACCAAAACCTATCAGCTCCTGCAGCTGTCACACTGTCAAACCATTTCAGTTCTGCAAGGGTGGAACTGAGCTAATATTGGAATTTAACAGACTACAGCTCACACACTGCTTGAAGACCTCTTCCATGGAATAGGCAAAAATATTGAACAAGTAAGATTATTTGAGGAAACCTGTCTGAATGCAAGTATGCATTTTGGGTAATTAAGCAGCTGTTGCCATACCAGCTGCTGTATCAGGGAATGCTTATCAGCTTGTGTCCACATTTGATTTTATCACACAGACCAAAGACAACAGAACGTATTTATCTTTCTTTAATGACTGTGTTTTGACTACTTGTGACCTGTGCAGTGACTTAGATACTGATTTCAGTCTTTAATAGGGTAAATATTTATATAGTTACAACTTCTATCAAACTTCCAGGTTGCCTTCCTACACAAGTTTTGTGACCTGTAACTAGATGACTGGTTTTAACACTCATTAAATTGTTGAGTAAGAAAGATATATTTTCTACAGTGAAAGTGAATAATTAAAGTATTCTCCATTCTTCCAAAATATCTCTTTTAAAAAACACTAATCACTTGTTAAAAGTTAATGATAAAAACCTGTATAAATTATATTTCAGGATAGTGGTATATTTACTTTCAAATGTAGATGATGAACATTTAGGAATATTATTTTAACACAATAACTGTGTTATATCATATTGTTATTAGCCATAACTGACTATTGGATTACCTAAAATGGAGGTAGTGACACATTAATTCATTTTATTTGTTTCCTTGTTTCTGAGGGGGAGGGCGAGCCCACCTCCTATTGTCCCCCGCACTCGGTGGTGTCAGTGGCTTCACAGCACAGCTCCTGCCCTGGGCCCGCTGGCAGCAGCCGAGGGCGAGCAGTTAGGCTGCAGTGGGAGATGCAAAGGTTGGGCAGACAAAGTTTTTGCTTGAGATCCCCAGAGCCTGTTCTGGGATGGAGCAAGCGTGCGCTTCAGGTGATGCTGTGTCCACCACTCATGTCAAACATACGCAAGTCTTAGGCATACGAACAGGCCAGCTGCTCGGCCTTTCTTTCCCTTGCCTGACAGCAGAAGAGAGCACAAAGTGTTTTTTTCATTTCATAGCAGGATGCCAGGCCACAGCAGGTGAAGGAAGGCCGAGGTGGAAGCAGTATCATACAGAAGGGATGGCCCAACAGCAACATAACTGTCCATTGCCAGGAGGTTGTTTTTCATTTTTCCAGAAACTGATTCTTTCTCACAGGTCCTGAGGAGCTGCACACTGCTGCCCTCCCATACTCAAACTCCATCAAGAATACAGCCTAAACCAGAGGTGAGTTCAGGAGGAATCTGTCAACGTGTCCTTCTCTGCCTGTGCTCAAGTTCTTTCACCACCAGCTCTAAATTCCTGTCCTCAGTGTAAGGACCGGCCTAACTCCATCTTCTTCTTCCTCTGCGCGCCCATGTAGAAGTGAGGCAATTAGCTGTAATTCCCTTTGATCAGAGAAGGGAAAAAAATCCCACCACCAGCGTATCCTACCATTGTGCACCCTCATTCTTCTGAGCCTGAAGGAGAGACGACTGGATACCATTGCTGCACTCCAGCACGAAGATCATGTTAGTGCTAGCCCTTATTCTAAAGCATGAGAGAAGTGAAGTTTCTACTCCTCCATCCTTCTCTCAGGCCTAAGACTGATGAAGGGTGCCTGTTACCCTTTGCCTGGCACTGTTGCTTCTCTGTGATGTCTAGAAGAAAACTGATGGTTCTACCTCTGCCATTGACCTTCCTGCCATACCTTCTTGACAGTGATACTGATTATCTAGACGCAAGAAAGATGAGAAAACAAAGTGAACTGTCTCAGCCATTTAGCAGAAAAAAAAGGACTTAAATAGCCCATCCTCCTTTCTGAAGAATTAAGAATGATGAAATCACTAATGGCTTTGTTGTGGACTCTTATTTGCTGGCCTGCTGCCTGAGGAAAAGTACTGAGACTATTGAGGGGACTGTAAGAAAAAACAGAGAGTCTAAAATAGATTGGAAAGAGATAGGAGGACTTAAGTAAGGCTGCTAAAATTGCCTTTTTGTCTCAAGAGCCTCTCCAAAAAACCTTTAGCCATTCAAGTCATCAAAGGAATTTCACAGTGATCAGAAACCAAATTATTATAATTTGTTGATTTCCTAGCTCAAGGAGCAACTCCTGTAAAGTTTACTACCATTTCAAAGGGATGCCTCATCTCAGTAGTTTCTTTCTGTGTCCCAGATGTCTATCTGCCCTCTCTGTGAACTGAGAGACGGTGGTATGCTAGTTAGTCCCGCTTCCACATCAAGGCTAGTAAAATCAACCCACAGTTCTCTCCAGGTTGTGAATGTTTTATGAAACACCAGTCACCAACCTTGATTGACAACTCCTGCAACCTGCGGCATCTATTTGTGAAGCCGGCAGGCTTTTTAGCTTCATGCTACACAACCACAGCGTCAGAGTCAAACCTCATGAAAACTGAATTAAACTGGATGAGAAAAAGACAAGCCAGTGAGTTCTTCTTGCCAGGGAATGCTTCAGCTTTATTGCAGCCATATTGTGATCTGTGTCACCATAGATGGATGCAAACCAGAAAAATGTATCTCCTATCGCCTAAGGAATTCTGAACAGGCAGAAAGGCTGGTGGAGAATTTATTTTGGTGACAGCTGGAGGGGCCCGGAAGGCTGTCAGCTCTAATATAGTCAGGTTGAGGATTGATTCCCACATGCAAGATGCAGGTATAGGCATGCAAAATTTGGAACCCACTCGATCAGGGGAGCAGCAGCGTCTGCTCTTGTCAGCAGGGGATGTGACATTTGCTACTGTACTCTCTGAAGTACACTGGTTCAGGGATTGTACTTCAGCAGAGTATTCTTGGAGACATGCATAACCTGACAGTTTCAAGTTCCTGGGTACTGGAAAAGCCTTCTCTCTTACATGTAAACAATATAGATTTGCTCCCAAATAAAAAAGAAAGATTACAAATGAAATTACTTTAAGTGCAAGTAAATCACCTTACTTGAAGAGACAAGCAACTTAGGCCAGGGTTTGTTCTTTGTTATACCACCATAAATCTGGAATAAATCCATGGGCCTCATCAGATTCCTATTCATACCAGTGTAAGCAAAGCAAAAAAAAGTCTAGCTAGGTTTTTATCCATGCTAGTATAAATATAGATTTACACATCTAATGTGTATGTAAAGTGACTAAATTTCTTCTATCATTCTATATCTGCATATAGTTCTCTAACATAAATCAGGAAAACACATATATGCATTTGTTTTCTTTTCCTCTTTTACAGGAAGACTCTGGTAAGGACAGGTTATTGGTAAGAGACAGAAGCTCTAGCTATCATTATCAATGTTCCAAACACTTTATGAAACTTTCCAGAAACATTGAGAATTTCAGTCTTGTTTGGAACTTTTCTACAAGCTGCCCTTTCAGGGAACATCAAAAAAAGAATTTATATTACCTGTAGTTCAGTCTTTAGCAATTCCTCACACTTGTTAAGGAGGCTAAATTGGTTTTTAACAACCAGTCATAAGGTTTTCATAATTGCAGTGTTTCCTAGATACATTATGTTACAGACACACATCTAATCTTTTATTATATGCATTCAGTCTGTCTTTAAAAACCAAAAGATGGAAAAATAATACATCCTGCACAGTAAATCTGTTTCTCTGAGTGTCAAGCATTAGACTTCTCACAGCTCATGAACCTGTAATAAGTATGAAAAAGATTATGTGGAGAGTCCGATCCTGAATACAATCACTCAGCCCTCAACTGGTTATGTTTTCAAGAGCTTGAGCAAAGGGAGACAAAAATGGTTTTTCACCTGAACTTCTGCACAGTTGAGATATCTTTATTTGAATCACAACTTGCGATATGCTGGGTTGACATGATTTTAGCTCAATTTGAGGTTCTCCTTGAGAGGCCGGATCAGTGCATGTATCATCTGAAAAGTCTGAAGGGAATATATAATGTGCTCCTCCAGTTCTGCAGAAGTTAACCCAACATGCCTCCAGCACACTGATACTGCAGATATGAGATGTTCTGAGGAGGGGAAATTTTCACTAGTATCCTGTTCCTCGCTTCATACCAATCTTGGCAGATTCTTTAATTCCCTAGGGCAAGTCTGACCAACTTGGAACTATGCCATCCTGACAGATTGGTACAAGTATGAGGACATGAGACAATGTACAATATGTGTATGAAATGTGGCAATCCCCAGATAAGCTATGAAATGATTCTCTGCCTGGAGCTTCCATAATTCTTACAGACAGAATAAGTGTTCAGGAATTGCAGTAAATTAAAGAGGAAAAAAAAAAAAAAAGACAATGAAGCAAAGAAAATTAACTTCCACAGTTGCTGGAGGCTTGACTCTGACCTTTATATGTGTGTGTGTTTCTGGGTGTGTGTGTGTCTTTGCAGAAAGATATTAGGGAAGAAACTAAAATGTGCTTTCTTAGACCTTCCATATCTGACAGCAATTTCATTATTTTTGTGTGAAAAGCTATTCCATACCCTCTGTAAGCTCGTGAATGAAGAACAGATGCATTTATTATAAGTGGGGTTTTCAATGACCAAGAAATAAATCACTTTTCTTCTGTAAAATCAAACTTCAAGTGTGTCCATACCAAGTGAGTTAGTCTTTCGCAAGAAATTCATTAGTGCGTGGAAGAAAAGGAGACACGCATCTTTATAAGGGAAAAATTTTGCTCCATAAGTAGCTCCAGAAAGCCAGGTTCTGGTACACTGTCGTTGGGGCTCTTCATCACAGTCAAGTTACAAAAAAGAGCATCAGGCATCCCACAGCCAGCTATTCCTGGACTGATACAAGCAAAACTGTGAACACCAGGCTAGACAGAATCCTTCCTGCCGCTGCGCAAGGTACTACTGCTGAAATTCTCCTGCATTTTTCTTTGCCCTATCAGTAAATAACCACTGCGCTTTTAGCAATAATTACGTCTAGACTCAGACTCTAAAAATCACAGTTTTGCACTCCTGCAGTAAATTGCACTTAAAGATATGAAACTAAAATATTTATTTTCAACATTATCCTTAAAAGGTATTTTTTTTTTGTCTTTATTTGGCTTTGGTTGTCTTTGTGCTTTTGTCAATAAAAGTGGACCTAGGTGAAATTGAAGACTTGACGAAATCTGAATCATATAAAGAAAAGCAATTTACCATTTTGCCTGGAGAGAGAGGTTTTCAATCAGTACGTCCTTCCTGCAGTGACTTATGGATTAGAAGCACAGAGGCTCTTAAAAAAAAAAAAAAAAGAAGAAAAAAACCTGCAACTAAGTGAAGATGAATATAATAAGGTGTAGGCTGAGAACAGCAGATACAGACAAGAAAACAAATGAGTGGTTCTGCCAGGGAGGGTCAACAGAAAACAAAAAGAGAATAGTCCTGGACCAGACACTTTGCAAGACATAGCAGAAAAGGTACATGACAGAGCAAGATACAGATGTAAAAGACGTGGGGTAGGAGAAGTACAGGGGTAGCTAGTCACAGATAGGTCTGCAGAGGGCTAGGATACTGCATAACTGACAATGTATGCTTGATTCCATTGGTTGCTCTTGCAACTCATACCTCAGATGTCCGTGACCTGTAATTCTTGACAACTTAAAATTATTAAAAACAGGTGATGCTCCAGAAAAACCATTCATTTTATAAAATATTTCATTAAAAAGATAAAAATAATAAAATAAAAATATATTCATTATATAAATTTATTACATAAATCACAAAACTTGCTATAAAAATACATGATTGTTAATTGAGAAAGAGGTGACCTAATGTTTGAGGCAGTTTGCACTGAGGGATCCACAGTCTCAAATCACAGTAACCTAAAATCTCAGGGTACAGAGGAACTCTCCGTTCATTCAGTATTCAATGATTATAAATGTATACATTGCCTGTAGCCTGACCACGCACAGAAATTTCTTCCTACTGTTACTGTCACACTTTAGTTAAGCTAATGTAAAAAGGATGCCCACGCTGACAGTAAAAACTGCATCCTGTGGGCCTGCTGTTGTACTGTGAGTTCATACTACATTCAGTTGTGCCAGGCATAAAGACTTAAGAACGTTCAAATGGGCAAGAGATGACTTCGGTTCATAAAATCACTGCAGTCTTATGTGCTCACTCCTGGTAACTGTGAATACACTGTTTAGAAGTTCAGCTAGTGCCAAATAGTCATTTTCTTTTCAATATCTTCTTGTGATGCTCAGGCACAAGTCACCTGCAATAATAATGGCCTGCCCCAACCAGTTGAATAAAGCAGCTCACATTCTGCTGGGGTGTTCCAGAAATTACTTGCTGCTGTCCAAGTAAGGGGACTGGAAGCCAAAGACAGCAAATATAGCTCAAAGTGAGATCTCGTAAATACATACAAGACAGTTCCTGCAGCCTCTCATACCAAAAGCAGTCCTGTTTGCTGAGGACTGTTCTTGACCTACCTCCCAAACACACAGCAATAGAAATATATCGTCATGAGGCCATAGAAATACTGGTCCAGCTCAAAACTTTTCAGAAGAATGTCTGGAGTAGTCATGGGGCAGAAAGAAATTCATAACATGAAGATAATAAAAATTGATACCAAACTTGAAGAATATTTCTATCACACTCTGGACCTCAGACCTGTGAATAATTGGTGTGGAGTGTGCACATTAATCATGGGTGCAGTGAGAATGACTACTGCCAGACAGTTATTGTTACACAGCATCCGTCTTGAACTGGAGGGGACCAAAACTAGGCACTTGAAACAGCACAATACAATACAATACAATAATTAGTATCTTTCAGCAAAACATCTTTCTGAGCTCCCTTAAAGCTACTACTCATGACACACAAATTCTTGTTGGATTGAGTTATTTTGGATGACCCTGACTACCCTCTATCACCAAGGGGTTTAGAAGGCTTGGCTTGATGATGGTCAATCTGAAAAACATTATTCAGCCCCATTGTGTCCAGGTGCAGGTCTGCAGAAAAAGACACTTTTAGGCTTAAAGAAAGACAATACTGCTTACCAAATCTGCTGGGCCTGGTGTGTTTAGCAGCACTCACTTTGGAAGCATGTGCTGATTTACACACGATTTGTGAGGGACATGATTTCTGACAGCTATGATTATTAGTGTTTCTGAATGCTTTGGGAACAGAAGTCAGGATAACAGGCTGATATTCTCGAATATAGTGTTTCAAAAATGTGACTGCAGTTGCTGCTGAGCCGTGCACATGAAGGAAGTAGTCTACAAGAAATTAAGGAAAAGAAACCTCAACCTTTGGTGTAATAACTCTTTATGTACACACTGCAGAGAAGACATCATTTCAAATTAACTTTATTTTCAACAATTTTTCCCAGTCCTACCACAGAATGTAGGCTGACTTCTTGAGTACAGATACATCAAGCAATATTTACCAAATCTATTTCCCATGTGCTTGCTTCTCCTTTTCTGAGTTTGAGTACCAAAACCATGTAAAACTCTTTTGAAAACCTTTGGAAAGGTGAGATGAGAGAGAGGGTATTCACAAAGATACTCTTTAGCTTCTTCAAACTTGTGTCCCCATTTCCTCTATAAACACGGAATGAGAATCAGATTCCTCAAGGGGCAATTCAAAACTTCTATATTGGTCTCAGGCTCCAAGCCATCTTTTAGGATTGAAAACAGGCTTGAACTATGTAAGGAACCTAGATAGTTTAGACTCAGTAGGAGATAATCAACCTTTATAATACGCCCTTGATTACATTAAGAAATGCTATATGTTTTGTGATTTAATGGCATTATTTTTGTCCCTCCCCACCATTTTTCCCTCCTGTATCAAAAGAGAGTCAGCCTAAATTTGCCTGACATATGAGCAGCAGATATCCACATATTACTCCATGAAGACTTACACCTTGGAGCTTATACCTTTTCACAGGATTTGGTTTTATTTCCATCTGAGAAAGCAACAGACTTAAAAAGCAGCATATTCTTCCTATTTTCCTGCAAGACTCTTCTGTTTCAGTCTTATTTTTCTCCAGCTCCCACAGAGTTAATAAACCACAGGTAAAAAAATCATATGTAAGATGATAATCTCTAACAACAAACTCTTCTACCCAGGTTTTGAAGGCCAGAGGCACTGTTATCAGTTCATCTAACTGCTTTTATAAAACTGGACACAGAATTTCAACCAGCAGTTCCTGTGTGTGTTTGATGACTTCTGGTTGAGATAGAGCAATACGAGCTATCCAAGCCCACTGTAAAAATTTCAAGCGATAAAAAACTCAGACCATCCATATGTAAAATTTAATTTTCTGTCTTTATGGTATAGGTATTGAAACAAAAAAAAATGCAGTCAGTCACTTTGGTTTTGCTATGTTTTCAAACTCATAGTCAGCATTTCAGCACCTTTTCACCCTCTGAAAAGAAGTCTTCAAACAACCTGTGGCCTCAGTAATCTGCGGCTGAAGATAGCCTGCACAAAATCAGAGGCAGAAAGGAACTGCAGCTGGGGTCTGCCAAAAAAGAGCAGTATTGAGCTCAGAGGTGAAGAAACTGAAGAGACAACTAGGGAAGAAGAAATGGACTTGGGGATGGGGTATCAGGGACATAGGGCTACTGTCTAGGAGTACTTCCCCTGGGTATCATCGTGCTGAAAATCCCCTGGGGGCACCAAGGTGAAAAGCACGCTCTCCTTACAAATAGAGAAATTCTTATGGCAGGTTACATTAGGAGGAGCATGGCTAGCAGATCAAGGGAAGCTATAGTCCATCTACTCAGCACTGGTGAAATGCATCTGCAATAGTTTCTAGTGCCTAGTTTTGGTACCCCCAATTCAAGAGGGATGTGGAGAAAATGGAGATGGTCCAGCAGAGGGTCTCCAAGACAGTTAGGGGGTCTAGGGCACATGGCCTACCCCTATGGGAGAAGTTGACCTCCAGAGGTCCTTTCCTATCAACTGTCCTGTCAACCTCATGCAAGTATAGTACATGCTGCTTCTGAATCATGAGAGGGTGAGAAAATTGTGGAGGTGTAGGACAGAGGCAGTTGTTTCGTTTTTTTGACAGATAAGCCAGGGTTTATAAAGATGAGAGTGTGATAAATGTGGGACAGAGTCAAAAGATGCTTCAAAAGGCGTTTGGGATTAAAACTTTAATCCCTAGATGTTTCTAAAAAGGGTGAAAAGGAATTCCAAAATGTCAAAAGTCAAACACATCCTATGAATAAGAATAATGCAAAGCTGTCAGCAAAAAGCTGGAAAACATTCCAGAAAGAATCAAAGGACAATCCAAGAAAGCTAAAGAGTGAGAGAAGTTCATTACAAAGAGGTACAAAAAATAACATAGCTGTGTTCTGTAAATATGAAAGTGAATGAAGAGTTGGAGTTTGAAATGGAAAGAAGTGGTAGTAGAAAGAGTGATTTCTTCACAATATTTCTCTTTGTATTTCTTCATAATGGAACCCTTGACCAAAATTCAAATAGGTAACGAAAATACTCTCTTTATTCCACACAAACTTGAAGCTTCTGTTGCTTTAGCCAACATGTTACATTAAATCCTCCTGGATGAAAGTAGAAGTGAGTGACTCTGGACATTTACGTTATTGACAATTTTTCTAAAGACTAGTTTAAAAATCAAGGTTGCAATTATATTATGTTTTTAGGCACCTATTTACCTTTGGTCTAAGCAAAGGGGCAAGGGATTATGAGATACCACGGCTGATCAAAATGCTATCATTTCCTCTATATTCCCCTGAGTTTTTAAATCTTTTTAGGAATTATAGAAGACAACTCTAATTCATAAAGGGAGACAGGTCATACTACAGAATGATTTGCTGCAGTAAGCATGATAAAAATCTTCTAAATACATGTATAAAACATATGAGTCCTTGACAAGTCCCAGACATCTGATACCTCAACTATTGCGGTTCCACATATATAAAGTAAATACATTTTATAATATTTAAAGAGATAAGAGAATCCATAGATATGCATTTCCTATTTTTCCCTGAAGTCATTAGCATCCAGAAAACACTTCAATTTTTCTCAAATCAGAGCATTTTCATACAACAGAAGGCTTGGGTTCGTGATAAAATTCAACACAATTTGGAAAATATTTTACATTTTTTACTTTCCACTGAATAGGAGTGTAAGGGATTAGTAAGGAACAGAAATATTTCTTTATGAAGGGAAATCAGAATTATGATTACAAATTTGTAGTAGTGCATCTCCAACATATTTACTAGAACTGTTGCCATTTATTTATGGCTGCTGGAAAAATGATTCAAAGTATAGGAAGTTCAATGGACATGAAATAAGATTCACACTAATCTCTCTGTCAATACAATGTTGGTTAGTTTTCTTCGGGCAAAGAGGATATCTTCCATACCAAACCTTTACAAGCCAGAAATGATATACAGTTTCACTGCCAGCCTCACCTATCATACAATCCTCACTACATAAAAGAAATCTACTTTTTTTCTTAATGCAAGTACTTGATTTTTCCTCAACAATTTTTGCTCATGTCAGCACCCAAAAGCTTCTCAGGAGACTCTCAAAACCTCTACAGTCCATTTCTATTCTTTTTTAATCATCTGACATATGCTAAGACTGCCAATGAGCAATTCAACTACATTTTTTTAATTGAAGCAAAACTTTAACTGGTTCTCCTATATGGAACAGAATTGAAACATCCAGTCAGTATGACTGGTTTTGATTCTCATTTCCATCTCCCCCATCAAGATGTGAAGCCACTAGGTAATGACCTCACAAAAAAAAAAAAAAAGATCAAATTTGTCTTCTAACTACATTACTGAATTGTATGCTAGCCACATTTCCAGTGGCTTATTGAGTTATTCTATCAAAATGAGATGATCGACTTGATCTCTTTAAAAACAAGCAGAGCACTTTCACAGAAGAGGAGATTTATTCTTTACTTATCTTTAGTTGGGAACAGAGAGATGCATATCCCGATTAGTAGACCCTGAACTAGCAAAGTAATAAGAGAAATACCACCTGCAGTTGCAAACTCTTCCATGTCAGATACTGTGAATGACCTTTGAAAATGTTATCTTGCCATCTAATCTTGAGTCTATTGAAATAAGTTCAATTTGTTTGCTGCAGAATGAGAATGCAGCTCTCTTATGCATCCTGGACCTTTTCAAGATTTCTAGAAAGATTTGCAGAGATAATGGAACAAATACTATGCTATGTTCTTTAAATCCACACAGCAGAAGAGACTGGTACCTGAATCCACTTTTTAAAACAGCAATTAAATGAGCTCAGGCAGTACGGGTGTTCGGATAGTATGACAATAGCTTCTGTTGCTGTGGACTCAGGCAAATATGAATAGATATGTATTGTCATAATGCAGTTTAGTTTCCAGCTATTTTCTGTACTATAATGTCACAGCAAGATTATTTAAACACAAAATAATTTAGTTCCAGCACGTATTTTCTCATCAAATTAAAATAAGTATTGGGAAATGGGTGAATCTTTCATCCACTTTACTACATCTCAAGTCAATTGCCAACTATTAGCCTGATAATCACTTTTTCAAGAAATTTTATGTAAACCAGCATGCTTTTAAACTGTTTCTGTTTGAAGAAGGTGTAGCTCTCCCTACCATTGAATGATAGGGGAAGTTTAGGAAACCAGCTATGAGTACCTGTTAATGTTGGGCAAGAATGACTGGCAGTTAAGTCACACCTAAATGACCGTCTGGAGGAGTTAATGGTCTGAGGCAATGTTCACTGCTCAGAGGGTCATTAAGTATAAGAATCTATCTGACCTGGAGGTTATTACTGCTTACATTAATTACTGCAATGACAATACTGCATGCGGCACTCTACCACATATCCCTAAAGCCATTTCTGCATCAAAACCTCCCTCAGATCTCAGATCTATGGTGACATCTGGCAGTCAGGAACAGCACGTATAAACATACTTACTTTTTCAAAGATAAAACACCAAATGCTTGAACTGACCAGAACCACCAACTAGTTGGCAGGCTCAGCCTGTAATTTTATCACGACCCTAAACATCCCTTCCCACACAGTCACTTATTATTAGCTATAGATCTCCCATACTTACATAGTTCAGGAAGTATTGCATGTGCCTAAGTCTTTGTACTTGCCCAGCCTAAACATAGTTTTTCAACGAGACAGATCCGCTAGGACCTACATTAAATAGGTTAAGGTGAAATGTCTCGGTGCTTACTTGAAATGAAGTACATCAAGAATAACTTTAATTACTACTGTTTATCTGACAGTAGAAGCTGGAAATATCCACTGTACCTGCAACTCATACATCTGCAATAACTGTACTTCATAAGAGGTCTCTGCTCTGAAAAGACTTGAGTCCTCGTAGGTAATACAAGCAAAGGATGGCAATAAGACATGGACGGCATTTAAATGCCTTTTAAAAATTTGACCTAAAGAGACATGCTCAATATTAAGTCTAAAGTGAGAGAGATCTGAAACCCATGTAACCTCCAGGGACTTAATAACTCACACTGCTGTTGCAGTCACAGTTACACCATGCAGTGGGGCTACACCACTCTAAGAACATTTTATGAAACACCACAGTCATGGTCAGGAGACTTTCTCACAGCTGGCCTTTATTTAATACGTTTGCATTGTATTTTGAATTATTTATGGTATTGCTCCTCAGACAAGCTGAAAGTTTATGATATCCGCATGTCCTTAGTCACTTGTGGGGACCAGCTATTTGCTTATTACCACTGGCTGAAGTCAGACAGTCTACTCCATGGAGCAGCTGCTCTCCAGTGTACAGAAGGGTTGACAGCCTGGCACTAACTGGTAGACATCTGAGCCCTTTGCACTAACCCACTTCTGTTTTACAATGTAGTGCTTTGCAGTACTACTACATAAAACAAAAATAAGATCTCCTTTCCTTCAGATTAGTTAAAACCATTTGTATCTTTGGGTTATGGCACACCAGAACTAAAAGAAGAGTGTAAAGATAACCATTACCAATACATTAATTTTGATAGTTTTCATTTATCTATTTCCATGACTGTAGATGTCAATGCAAACAAGGTCTCTTTATTGGATATAATAGATCAAGTGGACAGTTTCTGCAAGAAAATATATGGAAGAATGTAAAAACCTCTCTAAAGGATCATTAATAAAAGGGTGAATATTCTTTCAACATATCCATGTTTTTATAGTATTCTTATGCACTGCTTGCCACATGTACCCTGATGCAAAATGATGTGAGGTCTCTCTGTTCTTGATACGTTGCATTATAAATGATTATACACATCTCCGGTGTTCTTGGTAACAGTGTGAGCTGCTTTCCTGAGGTATTTACCGTAGATACTCAAAAAGTGCTACGTGACTTCAGGGCTTGACTATTTTTATGGCCATGGTGGCTTTTACAGGAATATAGCAAGGTGTTTTATTAGTGTACTTTCAAATGTTTAGTAATTCAACAACAACTGTTTGCACCGACTGGCTGTACAGCCCCAGCAAATTAGTGAGGTTTTAAAAGACACAAAGGGGAATGGTATTTGATTCCTGAAAGGAATTCTCTCTCTGCTTTTGTAGTAATAGCATCTAATATTTTTTGCAGATAAGAAGGCCTAACTGGTTCATTAATTATGCCTTAAAAGCAACACCTTATAGTCAGTCCACATTTTCATGCTTTGCTCAAAACCAAACAATAGCTTTAATCAGGAGCAGCTTCAGCTGTTTGAAAACCTCTAGACCTGTCATTCTTGGACAAGGTAGAAAGATGAATGTAAGCAAGACTTTTATCTTGACCTTTCTGCTTTAAAATATGAATGTAAATGACAATGTGCATTTACATTTTAAACGAAGGAAAAACTAGGACCCACTTAAGAAATATATGCTCATGAACCTAAATACTTGACTACTCCTTAAATTATTTGTTTGTTGATATAAAAACTCAGCTGTCACGTAAACAAAGCGTAGCTTCAGTATATAGTGTTTTTTTTAAAAGGTAGAAAATTAAGCTATGCTAGTATAAACCTCTAGCAGGTAAGTCCAAGTGTAAAAATAGAGACTTTCCAGCACAGAAGGAAGTAATTAGATAAAATAAGGTGAAAATGAAATGACAGACCAAGGTATCTAAAACTGCACATTTAGGGAGTAGGCTTTAGGGACTTGAAAGAATGTCATGTCTGGTAGCATCAGAAGTCATACAAAATGTCTGGAAGATGAGAATAAAAGAGTCAGGGTCAGACAAGGAAAGATTATCCCTTTCAAATTATGTAGGAGCAGTAGGAGAGCCCAAGCCTGACTAGGAGCCAAAGGGTGAGGTGGAGCAGAGATTACATGTGTTTACCTGACACTTCTTAAGTCTTTGTGATGGATGCCTGGGTGAGAGGCATTACATGGAAGAGAAAATCAAAAGACTGTCTAGAAAGGAATTCCTGAAAGGCAGACTGTAGAAAAAATCTTAAGATCTTCTTGGGTGAGGCTAAAGAACAAGCAAGGAGTGTGTTTCAGAGCTTGTCACATCAGTCTGTCTCAAATTCAGCAACACAGCTGAGACAAATCCAACAAGAAGTCCATTTTTTTTGCTCCACAAAGGTATTTGAAATGTCACACACACTGGAGACCTACTTATTTTGTAATAGGAAAAACTTCATCTGCTATAACCTTTCAGAACACTAACTTTTTTTCAGCTAGAAAAATATTCTAGGTGAGTTGTCCTGTATATTCACGCTTGTCCTATTTTGGAGTTACGAGTACAACAAGACCTTTAAGAGTTGCATATTAAGATGTATATTATTTTAAGGTCTTTTACATCTTATTCAAGTTCAAAGAGCTTTAGATTTTATCACCATAAACATTTCACGTTACTTTTAAATGAAAAATATTTTTAAATAATTTAAGCTAAGTATAGGGGTTTATTCTTTGATTTTACCATCCACATTTAATTACAAAATGTAGGGGTTAGGCAAAGAGAATTGCATTATGTTAGAAGGATTTCACAGACCAATGTTATTTCACAGTTGTGGCAAGTAGTATCTTTTTCTTCATTGTTTGTAATGTTTCCATGATATGCTTTTGTTTAAAAAAAAGAGTATTAGGTCTGTTTGGGTAGGATGGTACTAGCTGCCTGGATTGTGGGTCAGGCAAAATGCTCTGAGGATACAGGGAGATTGAGCCTTACTTGTGAGCATCTGAACAAGAACAGCAAGAACATCTTCTGTAACTCAGGAAAAGTGTGAAATCTCAGCAGACAAGGGGCTTGCAAAAGGAGTCAAAGCCAGCAGACTGGTGAGAAAGGCAAAGACAAAAGCAAACACACAAACAAAGCTCAGGGGGGACGTCATTCAGAAAGTCATTGAAAGGCTGTTGGCCTCAGAGAACACCCAAAGAAAAAGACCCATCCCTGTCTTCTTGTGGGCAGGGGTCTTCTTTCTGACCCCCTTTATTTCTATTCCTTCTCACTCCGTATTTTCTCTAGTGTATGTGTTCTGATAAAACTTAGTTTCAGACATTCAAATCCTACTGGTGTTTTCAGAGGAAACACATTAAGAAATAAATCTCCTTCAATACAGTAGCTAGCTCAGGGTCCACACTCACAAGTGTGGTTTAAATCCTTCAGTTAAACTTGAAATTCCACAGGAATTATTTTCAAATACAGGTTACCTGAGTAAGGAAGACATTTAATTTTCTAGGCACATTTCACATCCTTCCAGGAGGATGTTTAGAATTTGAAATAAAATCCTTTTTATCTCATCTATAGATTCCTAAATTTATCATGTGAGATGAATCCACATGCTTCCAGTGTCTCACATGGTTCAGTCAACAAAGACACTTTATACTGGCAAAACCAGGGTCAACCCCTGTACCTCACTCCATGTTATTTGACATTGAAACAAATAATGACTTTTTCATCAGCATGTCTGAGAGAGGAGTAAATCATTATGCATAATTCCCATTTTCTCACGTAGCCTTCGCTCTTCCACTAGACCTCTCTTCTGGTTGCCCACTTCCTTCGCCTTACTAGGATGCTACCTAATTCTTACCATAACTGCTCATGCCCTTCATTATATATTAAGTGCCTCCTTGGTTTTTCTACATTTCATGCCTAACATACCCCATCTCTCAGCTCTTAATAAGGTTCTTGGTAAGGTCAGTGAGAGCAGTGAGAGCAGAGCTCTTCTCTGGTAAGTCAGAAAGGTATAGCAGATGGTGCACTGATGTGTTAATTAACTGGCTGCTTTGCCTGTGATCTTCCTATTGCTCACCTCCTGCTGTTAAGAGATGAGAAATAATGGAAGGGGTTAATGAGACAGAAACTTGTCCAGGTGGTCAAAACTTCATTGCAGCTCCTAAACACTAAGTGTCATCTCAACAGTTAACAGCAAAAGGGATGAAAGTGACCGCCACCATTGCATGCCAGCTACACTACAAAACCCTGCAGACTGCTGCAGGACTCATGTTTCCTTGCAAAGTTTATAGAACAGAAGTAGGCTAATGCTGAAGGAGAAATATTGTCAAGCTGATATTGCCAAAAACACCAAAGGGGAGAAATGGTAGTGGTGCAACAGCTGAAAGGAGAGGGACAAAAAGAGAGTCTTCTATCAAGTAGTCAACCCCACTACTTCCCACCTTTTACAGGGGTATGGAAAAGAGCTGTCCCAGATTAATCGCTCACACACCTAGCTCTTTCCTATCTACCACATTTACTTTTACAGAGATAACAGTTATCCAGGGGGAACCTCAGCTTCCTCCCTTCCTGTCATTGTTTAACCCCAGCCGGCAGCTAAGCACCACACAGCCGCTTGCTCACTCCCCCCCTAATAGGATGGGGGAGAGAATCTTAAGGGCAAAAATGAGAAAAGTCATGGGTTGAGATAAAGACAGTTTAACAGGTAAAGCAAAAGCAGTGCACACAAGCAAAGCAAAACAAAAAATTCATTGACCACTTTCCATCGGCAGGCAGGTGTTCAGCCCCCCTTCCTTTTTCTTCCCCCAGCTTTATATGCTGAGCATGATGTCATATGGTATGGAATATCCCTTTGGTCAGTTGGGGTCAGCTGTCCCAGCTGTGTCCCCTCCCAACTCCTTGTGCACCCCCAGCCTGCTCGCTGGTGGGGTGGTGTGAGAGGCAGCAAAGGCCTTGACTCTGTGTAAGCACTGCTCAGCAGTAACGAAAACATCCCTGAATTATCAATCAACACTATTTTCAGCACAGATTCTAATCATATCCCCATACTAGCTACCATGAAGAAAATAAACTCTATCCCAGCCAAAACCTGCACACTTCCAAACAAAAGTCCTTTCACCTCCAGCTAGCAGCTCTTTACACCAGCCAACAGGGAAACTTAGAGATAATTTTATCCCCACCTTACTGTGTCCTCAGTAAAACCTTGCACTGTCACGTGGGAGTCCTGTGATAGTGTCCTGTCATCAGCTTATGCTCAACATAGGTCATGCAAAGCTGTTATTCTTTCTTCTCAAACCTTACTTCAATCCCATTTTTCTACCACAAAAGAGAACCCTACTCACTCCTTTTCCAATCCTGTGATGCCTGTAAAAATTTATAGTATCCTCTGATACCCTGACAGTCCTGCTTATCCTTCTGATCAATATAATTTTACTGTTTCTTGTATTCCCCCTTGTATTTATACCCATCTGCTTTCTATTTCCTTATTCTTATGCTGAATACTGGCTAGACCAGGGATTATTGCTTTGTTTTGCATTTGAACAGTTCATGGAGTTGAAGTAGGTCCTCTGGTTAATGATTACAGCTCCCAGATTCAATGGCAATATAATAAAATTAAACAATGTTAATCATAACCTTAGTCACTTCATTCTAGAAGTTGAACAATATCCAAAGATCGTACAGTACCTCTGCGTTATCTCTGAATTTCTGGGGATATTTATAGGGATAAGGATTTGAAATGTTAACAACCTGTGTGCAAACCAACAAATATCCAGGCTGAAACAAGCCTTTTAAGCACAGTAAAGCAAATCTCTGGTGGATTCATTAATGACAATACTTGGCAGGCCATCAATCATTGTACATCCTTCCAAACAAACCTTTATGTGCATCCTTGCTTCACACACAACCCCCTGAGCTTGAATATGTTTTAATCCACAGCCATCTACTTTTTGCTTCATAAGCAGTTATGTTGGAGCTAAAGTTATATGCTTCACTCTATGATCTTGTAAGTGAAAGCCTGCCTTGGAGTCAGTAGGGAGCAGGTCAAGATTATACTGGGTAGTTAAAGAAGCTGCTAGGTGCCTGGGTAATTTTGAAAATCTCTCTAACTTCCTCTCTATCTCTTTTGGCTCCTAAATTCCTTGGAAAATATGAGTAATAACTATCTTGGTTGGCTTTGGGCAAATTACTCAATCTTTGTATTTGGATCAGATTTTTAAAGATATTAAGATACAGAAGGGAGCATATAGTGGGTAAATCCAATGTTGAGGCACTGGAGAGGGTCCAGTACAGGGCTACTGAAATAGTCAAAGGCCAAGAGCACATGGCCTACAAGGAGAGGTGGAAGGAGTTGGGCTGGTTTAATTTGATGGAAAAGAGGGTAAGGGGTGAGTTAATTACCTGCCTATCACTCCCTGAAACAATTACAGAAATTATGGAGCTAAGCCTTACTAGGAAGTGGCAAATGATATAAAAATTGGCAACCACCACATGTTGTGGTTTAGGAAGTTCAAATTGAATACTAGAGGGGAAAAAGTCACGAGAAGGTCAGTGCAGTACTGACTCAGGTTGCCTGGAGAGGTTATGGAATCTCCATGCTTGCAGCTTTTCAGGACTTGATTGGACAAGGCCATGGCCGACCTGTTCTGGTACCGGCAATAGTCATGCTTCAGGCAGGGGGTGGACTCGAGGCCTTCAGAGGTCCCTTCCAGCCAACATTTATGTGGTTCTGCAATTCTATGATGCAATTTTTTGAAAGCATCAAGACACTGGACATTTTAGAAATGTCAATGTCTTTAAAAAGCATCCCTTTGTACCTTAGTTGATCATCTGTAAAATGAATACTATACCTCCCTAGTTCCCAAGGGGACTATCTGGATGAATCAGTTAATTAATTATGTGAAGCTGCCATCTACTACAGTTATGAATGCCAGAGTTAAAAAAAAGTGTGACAAAACCCTCCACTGGTCTAAACTGCTATAGCTCTAGTGACTGAAATGATATTACACTAATATACTCCAGCTGAGCTACCAGTCCATGTTGTTTACTCATCCAAATGAGCAATTGTTAAGTTGAATGCTGCTCAGTATGAATTATTAAAGTGAGGAATTTTTGCACTCTAAATATTGGCTTTCTATGTTTGCCTCAATTTTGTATCACCATTGGGGAAACTTTAGAGAGTTGTGAAAGGCTCCAGAAAGAGCTATGTTTAAAGGACTATACTTACTGAAGACTAGTTATAGTAACAGACTGCTAAGGAGTAAGTAAACATGCATACTTTGCAGCAAGAGAGGCTGTTTATCACATTCTGTTAAAAGTGTAGCAAAAATTAATACCTGAAAATTCTAAGCTGTTCTATCCCTTGAAAACTATTTTTTATTTTGAAACTGCAATCTCCTATGTAAATCTGAAGGACAAAGAAAGGACCCTTACCATACTTAATTGGCCCCTGTGTTTGCCTGAGAAAACATTGCACAGTCAAGCAAAGCACCATAAATTTAAACAGTTTTGAAACACACCTCCCAGGAGACAGAAGAAAAGTTCGTGAAAAGGTCAATACTGCAATCATCAAAGTAGTGGAATCAGTGCCTGAGGAGAGGACCATTATTCATAGGGAATGGAAAGGTGCCAGATAAAGATACTGCTGCCCAGACTTCTTCAGCCCTTCCTCAAGAAAACGGCTAATTTCTTAAGGTGCTGTTAGAGAATTATGCTGTCTCCTTGAAAATGGGGCATCACTCAAGAAATCACTTCCAGGGAAGGAGGAAGTCTTTTCTGAGAAGCTGGGTCAACTTCACAGATAGTGTGGTAGAGAGATTGAATGTGATAAGCATTGTAAAAGGGCTTAGATTAAGTTAAGTAACTCTTTATTGCTATAGAAAGCCAGCTGAGCTTTGAAGAAAGAGCAGGTGATTAATTTAATAGGGTAAAAGATACTGCTAGGACTGGTCAGTAATTAATTAAATTGGAGACTAGTGCTCAGGTAAAAGACTGAGCAAAATTCAATAAACTTAAGAGCTAGTGAATACACTGTACGAGTGAATTAGCCACTGGCAGTTTGAACAAACTTCCATACTGTCATGTATAAAACCCATTTACTAGATGATCATTGCATGCTGGTACAGTCCAAGAAGCAGGAGGTGACAGTGCTTCTATCCCTAAGTACTTGTCATTCGGAACACCCTGAGGGAAGATACTAGAAATAGAGTCTCTTCTTTAATAGTAATAAACTATGTTTATGGCATAAGAAATATAGGATAATAGTATCATTGACAAAGAGAAAAGAATGCACAAATACAAGCCTCAATGTCAGCTATAACTCTTCTTCATAGGAGGCTATCTAAGGCAAGACAGCCTCACTTTTTGCAGACCGCACAGCTCTGTCCTCTTGGTTCCCCAGCAACAAGAAAAAGCAGAGGGAAGCACAAGCAGAGCATGGCTGTGCTGCCAAACTGACAAGCCCACACTGACAACTTCCTTCAGAGCTGCTATAAATGTTTCTACAGGGACAGCTACAGCCGTCCTCACATTCCTGTTGCCCTTGTAAGTCAGTGCTGAGCCCAAACCACAGCTGCCCTTAGGGCTTACTGTCCAGTGAACACTCCTGCATCCAGGTGGGCTTGCAGCTTCCAGCCCCTGCATCTGGCCCTGCTGGATGCCAGCAAACTGAATACAGAGGTGTCTACACACATGCATATAAATATACTCAGTATAAATCTGATTGCTCTTTGGTTCCTTTAATATATAACCTCTTACTCTGATTTTTCATGATTTTCCCTACACAAGTCTAACAAAATAACATTTTCAGTTGATTTCCAGTACTGTCAGCAAAAACAACTGATGTGCTTGGACTGTAATAGAAGCTATTTACTAGCGGATACTGGGATGGCTATGTACATATTGAGAAACCAAGGCTACCTACTGTATGCACTGAGTGAGGCAAATGTCCTGGGAAAAATAGTGTGCGATTATGTGGTTGAAAACTATCTTAATGTATATGCATCAGATTTCCAAATTTTTTGAAAGCTAGATTTTGCAGCTTTGGTAATGCTCCTTTAACATAATTTCTTATCTTTCCTCATGAACTACTTTCTGTGGCATAATTTCAACTATCACATGAGTCAAGAGGAAAACTATTATGTGGTGAAAAAAAACACATGCAGCCTGAACTGGATAACTAGTAGCAGTAGAAAGTTAGCATCATTGAAGATTGTGTCCATAGTCGTAAATTGAAGCGTTCCAGGACATGGGCACTGACCCTGAAACTTGTTCATCTATACATTATACTTATAAATTGTTAGAATAAACCCCACTATGTTTTGGTCTGGGCCAGCTAACCTTCTCCCAGATCAGCCGCAAGAAAGGGCCATGAGTGGCCGGAGATAGGCAACAGTCAAATTGGGCACATCCACTGTGTTCTGAGGCATGAATGCATGAAACAGCTTATATGTGGCCGGACAGTACTAGCTGGCTTCAGAGGCAGAGCTTGGGCACTAGCGCTGTCTGGTTCAATAGTGCAAGGGTAGCCTATTAGCTCTTCGTTCACAAGGAAGGGCATTTTTCCTCACCTTTCTCCTCTTTACTCCAGTTCCACCAGGTTTCCTGATCCAGTCTCCCAGCTCAGTTCGAATTTCCCTTCTTACCCATTCACCACTAAGCTCACCGCCCAGTTTTTTCTAGTGTCAGTGTCCCAGGTGATAATAGCTGTCGCGACGCAAGGCTAGAAGGGAATACTGAACGTGTGAGCACTCCAAGTGCGGGGTCGAAAACTCTTGGAGCCCAGTCAGGAACACTGCCCACGGCAGACGACTCAGTCTACATCATGCACCAGCCCACAGTATTTTCACATACCAGATACCAGCATTGTAAGCACTTCCTTTGGCAACTGCAATAGCTACTGTAGCTCTGGCAGTCTTCTCATCACAAGTCAGAATGAACCTACTTCCTAACAAGCTATTTATTGAGTGGCCAGCAGATCAAGCATTATTTGCTGTAGAAAATCAGGAATGAATACACATTTGCAAACATGAGAGTGTTCAGTTCTTGTGACAGCGCTAGTTTTCAAATCAAAATGGGGAAAAATCATAATATATTGCAAAGTTTTCATTCAGGTCGGCTGTAATATTGAGAATATCCTTCTTGTTTGTGCTGAAGCTGCTTTCAATAGCAAATTAAAAGTTAGAGGAGCTGAACTGTGCAGAGATCTGTATTTGCTCTGTTGTGGAAGGCAGGACCACAGTTCTCATATGAGACAGCAAGTCCATGTTCACCTGTGCTCCTGTGAATGACAGTTCTGGCACTAATAAGTACTATGATAGTTTGATTCATTTGCACATAGGCTGATTAAAATGTTATGTATTATAATCTGAAAATAATGTAAAAATATAAGACCATTCAACTGTCTTTGTCTACCCTTGTTTTTTAATACGGAGTTGAAAAGACAGATGTGTCCTTATCTACCTGTTTTATAATGTGTTAAACATTTCTTGCCAGGATTTTCCATAGTTCTCATTTAATTTATGAAAGTTTAGAAAGCTTAGAAAATGGATGAACAGTAAAATGAGGGTTATATTTCACGGCAAATACAAAAATATTACAGTACAATCGTTTTAAGCTATTGGGATACCACTGCCATTTCTTTGGATGAAAGAATTCCTTTCAGTATTGTTTTCAGGTTATCAGAGCCTCTGGTAACAGATATAACATTTCTCTGAGTACAGAAGGCAGTAGAGAAACATCTTTATCTCCTCCTAGAGGAGACTGATATGACAAGGAGTAGTTGATGTGTCACAGTGGGGACAAAAAGGAATTACTATATAAAATTGTGTATCTATAAATGTAATTTCCAATAAAGACTAGATGGGTTATGTGGAGTGCTGTCTTCATCTCAGAGGGATTCATAGGAATAAGTCAGATACTAACATTGTAAATGCCTCTTTTGGCAACTGCAATAGCTACTGTAGCTCTGGCAGTAATTTAAACAAAGTTTTAGGCTTTAAAGTAACTTTTGTTGGTAGATGGAGCACAGGCCAGGAAAGCTGTATTTTCCCCTTCTCTCTTCAGAAAGCACAGAGGGAGCTTATAATTTCTACTTGAATAATCACCAGAAACAGGCACAAGTCTGGTTTTGGCTTTTTTCTCGTGTCTTTTTTAAGCAGGTCATTTTCTCAGATGGCTTTTGAAAACTCCTATCTATTTGAAGTGAGTCCTGATAACATAGTTGATACCAATTATACACCTTCTGCCCTCTCCTCAGCAATTCTGTTCATTTATAAATTTGTTCTAAAGTGGCTAAGACATTGTGCCCTTAACGCCTGAGAGCTGCAGCCGTGGTCTGTAAACTGTTGAGTATTATATTCGACTATATTCAAGATCGCTTTCTTCAGCTGAGGCACCATCTGGGCCTCCCACCATATCTGGGTTTGATAGCTCCCTCAAGACCAAGAACAGAGCATTTCTAACAAGCACATGACAGCTGAGTTAAAAAAAAAACAAACCAGCAAACCAAAAACACCTACATAAATCCCTCCGTTTATTTATCTTAAATACTTGTGAGAAATAAACAGGGTGTATGCAACAGGCAAAGATGATAGGTTTTGGCACTGACACATACCAAAGAGCTAGAGATTGTCAGAGCAGCACATATAGCAATACTAGGCTGCAGCAGGTTTAGACTGTAGCATTCAAAGAGAAGGGCACCGTGTTTGGCACTTGAATTAGAATAGCAAGGGGGAAAGAAGACAGAGGACCAAGAAAGGGAAGGACATTCTATTCCCTCATCTCTTCAAAACTGACCAGAAATGCAATAATCTCTGAAATAAAACATTTTAGCTAGCATGAGATGACAGCTGCCAGCCTTTAAAAACTGGTAACTGCTAGGTAAAATGACCATAGATGTTATGTCAAACACGCCTTAAAGAACAAAAGTTGACCCACAGTACATCATCAATCTCAATGATACGAGCAGGGAAACCAGCCCCAGCAGTAGCGCACACTAGCAGGAACCAGCCACGCTTGACCCAGCTGAGCTGCCTGTAAGCAGTGCTAGTTCATTCCACAGAGCTCCTGTCCTGTCCATGCCATCCCAGTGTCTAGTATCAGCCACCAGTGCATGAGGTGACACGAGTAATGTTGGTCAAGTTTGAAGCTTTTACTCCCTTGACTTCTCTGAAGAGAGAGAATTTTACAGGCAAAATAGACTTCCAGATTGCCAAATTTTGGAAGTTAGTTTTGTTGAGAAATATACATGCCATGTAATTATTTTGGAAAACTGAGGGCATTAAAGCAGTAGCTATAAAGGTGATTCCTTGTTTCTAACAGATCTTGTTCCAAACAACCTCTGAGAAACCTTCATTTACCAAACAGATGAGCTGAACAGATGGGTTACTGAGTTCACTTGTACCTGAGGAAGGGTACTAATAAGTTGGTCTTGACAGACAAGTAGGAGACCTTTTAGACTATGCCTACTTGGAGCAAAGCAGTGAGGTCTCTCTCTGCAGGAGCTAATATGTACCCATGCCAGGGTATGCACCCATGCTGGTGTCCTGAAATCTGTTGTCTTGGATGTACTGTCATATTACCACATCTATTTTCCACCTCTCTGCTAGCTTCTTTGGCGCAAGCTGTGGAACCACTGCACTGAGTTCTGCTATGCAATGCTGACATACCCTTAGATCCTCTGGGCTCAGACCAACAAAGGCTTTGTAGGTAGGGGTCAGCATATTGAACTTGACTTAATATTATGAGAAGCTTGTAGGACCAACATTGATAACGTGTGTTACTGAATACATGCACCACAATGCTCCATATCAATAAGAAGTTCCTAAATGCTGATGGTGAATATACTGTATTACCATAGGTCACATTCAGTAAAAAACAAAGGATGGTTTTAGAAGGCCCACTCACCTTCACCCAGATGGGACAGATGGTTCCAGCCACCCAGGCACAGCAGAAAGCATTAATCACAGGCAGAAACATCATGACCAAAGTCTATCAGGAGAGAATAGTCAGAGGAGGAAATAAATGGGATGTGACATTCACATATTATATCCAACACGTGACAGAAAAGAAAGCAAACTCAGCTTGGGTTCCACTTTTTAGCAGATTTAAGTTTGATTAACCAGCATAGCAATTGATAAGACTATCTTCTCTTCCCATTTCTCAAGACTGGTACTACATGCATTTTCCCTTTGTTCTCTGTGGACTTTTCAGTATTCAACAATATCTGTTCATATTTCAGAAAATTCTTAAGAAAGCACAGCTAAACCCCAGGTACACTAAGATAAATAATAGAACATGGCACTGACCTAGAGGTATTTAGTGCTTTTGAAAAGAAAACACCTGTTTTTTCACTTTTCACATATTTATGCGGTAGCTAATAACACAGGAATGTAAGGAGACTTGATATTCTCTCTCAAATAGAGAGTAAAGACTAACACCACAGAAACATGTAAATTTATGTCAGTAACTAAATAATGAATCGTGTCAAAATACTAAATCAATTTCAGTTCTTATAAATGATAACAGATGTGATTTAAAATGTCTCTCCTTTGAAGTACTAAAGGAATTGCTACAATTAATCATCTGAAATCAAATACATCATTTGTAAACTTCTTGAAGTCAGACAACCCAACATACAGTTTTTCTGATCAGTTCCCAAAGGATTATAGCCTATTTTAAATAGCTACACTGTTTCTGTTAAAGCCTTGCCACACTTGACTCCAGAGGTGAAAATTTTTCAGGGGAGAGGGTGAAGCCATTACTATGTGTTGTGTTTGTCACACACCCAAAGCTACCAGTGCAGGCACAGGAGCTTACATACTGCATTCAGATGCAGTGGTGTAAATCTGGCACCACCATTAAAATCCACACAGTTATTATGAATTGGCATTAGTGTAAGCAGAATTTGGTCACAGTGCATATTCTTTTTATTTAAAACTCCAAAGCATCTTGAAAGTCCTCAGGTAAGAAGTACTGAAAGAAATGTAAAGTATATTAACGGTTATTGATGCGCACGCTTTCATATATCGCAAGCCTGAGTAAAAACCGCAAAGGACTGTGGAAAAGGAAGTCTGGAGCCTCTGAGAGACGTAACACAACTCAAATGCTGGGGAATGAAAACACGCTCTGTACTCCCACACCTGCTCTAACATACACTGTGTGCCCAGCCCAGCCCTGACTCCCTCAGTGGCTGTGTACATTTGGACTGGAGATGAAAATCTGGTAGTCCTGTACCAATATAAAGCATGTGATGACTGACTTGTGATCTCAGAAGTGTGCACATTGACAGCTACTGATACGGCCTCTGTTTTCATGTTTATTCAAATGGACATGAATATTCAAGAGGATCAAATTTACAGAGCATAGAGAAACACTCTCTAAATTGTTTTACCCTTCCTATGCTCTTCCCATCCTAGAATAGTGGAGCTGGGATACAGGTAAAGCATGTCCAGCTAATGGCTGGACGTCTGCTTCACAGAGGGGGGTCCCAGCTCCCAGATCCCTCTCGAGTCCCCACAAGTGTGTGAGTGAACAAGTGCAGGGATAACTGCACTTTGGGTTGTGCAAATGCACATATGCAAATCTTTCCTATTCATGTCACTTCACAACTACCATGCACAATTGTTTCCTGTAATTGCTTAGGGATGAACATTAATCATATTTTCTGGCCAGACTAATTGCTTGAACGGAGTCCTAATCATCTCTTTTTCTATCTTGTATTTCCCTTTACTTCTGTTTCTTACTATTTGTTATTTCTTTTCTTTTGTGGGAGTCCACCGTCCCTCTCATCATGAAGGTCATCTCACCCTCTTTGTCTGTAATTTTGGGGTTTTGCGATCCCTTTTTTTCCAGCTGCTTGCCAGAGCTGCCAGCTAGGGTGAATCCGTAACTCATCTGCAGATCCCTTGTCAATTTGAATGGACTCCAGCAGTTGCTCCAGCTCTCTGTATCATGTTGCTAAGCAACACATTTATTGGAAGGGCTTTTTATTATGATTATTATTATTTGGAGAGGTAAACTTTTTGTTACATTGCAACCATTTTAAACATACTTTCATGACATAATTCCCTTCAGTTCAAAATGCAGGAAAACATTGTTCAGGGGAGTGAAGGAGCAAAGCAAATGAATCCTGCTGTGGTGCAGAGATAATGTGACATTTGTCTGCATGGGTACTGCTATACAAAAAAAATTGACAGGTATAACAACACAGCCTCATGTTTTGTGACTCAGAAAGCTTTGCATACAGAACCTCATCCTGATACTAAGTCTTCACATTCTTTGCCAAGTGACTGGAGAGGGAACAATTAAAATTAGTCTTAGTTAGAAGCTAAAGAAACAGTGGGAATATTAATGTTCTAATTAAAAGAGAGGAATCTTGTATGCCCAGTGAAGCCTCTCTGTAGACCAAGTCCTTGAAAATAGAATAAAAGGAAGTTGCAATAGATGGGTACTAAAGAGATTTCTTTTTTTTTTTTTTCATATTTTTCTAATGTTATTAGAGCAAAGCAGTAACTCCATTTTAAAGAAAGCAATTTCACTGTAAGCAGTTATTTATATTGGGAAAGGCTAGCAAGACAAAGGACTGTGAGTTAGGAGTCCGGTTTTTAATCCTGGTCCTTCAGAGACTTTCTGTGTAACCTTAGATGAGTCGTTTATCCTCTGGGCTTGATTCTCCTGATATAAATTTTAGGTGTTTCCTTCCTACTTCATAGGATTCTCCACAGCAGAGTCAATTAGCTTTTCTACAACATCTGGAGATCTTTTGGTGGAAGGTGTTCCATAAATATAAAGTAATATTTTAAAGGGATTAGAACTTCCCATAAGAATATTCTTTGTCTCGTACAAGGCACTGTTGCTCTCCACTTGAGAGATTATTTTTGTAACCATTTCTGCCCTCCCCCAAGTATATGACTGAAATATTCAAAATACGTACATGAATTTTGGGTTTATGAGAGATGCCAGTGTGAAAGGTACAAAGATGGAAGCAATCTAACCACGGGGGAGATCCACAGTTAGTGTTAAAAAGGCACAAAGTCAGTTATTATGCCTAACAGACAATACCACTCCTAATCTTGACACAGTAGTTTTTCTCCCAGTGCTTGTATAGTTATCTCTATTAATCCAGACATTTAGGCACTTGCCTCATTTGAAGGTAAATAGTCTTATGCATCTCTAAGGGACTGTTTCTCTGCTTAGATTTAGGCATGTAAGAAGGAGGAAGGATGAAAAAGATTACAGTCTGTCAGACAGGATTTAGTTCATCTATGAATGAAATATATTTCTACAAATACTAAAGGAAGTCCCTTGCTCTAAAACGTTAGAGGACCAGGAAAAAGAGCAATAACAAGTGATGCAGAAAATTTGTTTATATTCTGGGCTTCACTCCTCCCAAAATTAGTTTGCTGAGGCTTAACAAAATTAAATTTAACAATCAGCAGGAAAGTAAGCCAAAAAAAGAGGTTCAATACTTAGTGAATTAATGTATTCAATTCAGCAGGGTCTTATGACTTTCACCATATGCACTAGGGAAAAGGAATTAGGACAAACCATTTTTATCTCTTTGGGCTCAAGAACGTTCTCAGAAATCTACCAAGTTTAAACCAGAGAAGACCCAAAGGACTGGAAAATGGAATCTTTAAAAAGAGGGGTACGGGGGGTGTGGGGAAGGGATCCAGAGAATTACAGAGCAGTTGACTTCAATTCCCAGAAAGATTCTGGAACAAACTCTTAAACAATCAATTCAAAAGCAGCAGAAGACAGTAAGATGATAAAAGACAGCCCACTTGAGTATGTTAAGAACTGATGATGTCAAACCATTCTAATATTGTTGTCTGCCAATATAATTGGCATAATGGATTAAAGGGAAGCAGTAGATACAATGTATCTTGCTTTAGCGAGGACTCAGAAACAATCTTGAGACACATTCTTCTAAAAATGCTGAAGAAATATTACCTAGATCAATTGTTCTTACACCGTAAATACAAATATCAGCAGTGCCACATGAAGCACTTCGAAGTGATATGCAGCAGCAGCTGCTTCTGCGCCAAAAGCAGTAGGCATGAGACGTGCACTTCAGGCTTAGCTGAAAAGAAGGGTGAGACAGAAGATGTGGCTGCAGAGGTCAGGAGGGTTTAAGTGGGTGAAAGAAAGGGAAATGGGAAGTGAAGTGTGATAAAAGGAAGCAGGAGAAGTAAAAATTATGGGTAGGATCCTGATTTAAGTATTTAAAGCATACCTAGAGGAGCAGAGCAGGTAGGGAGCATCAGGTTGGAGAGGCAGAGATGGTCAGTGGATTATAGATTAGAAATCCAGACTGGTAAATTAGAGGGTACGTGAACCTATTTTTGTTTGGGCAGTAGACTCACTGTAGTGGGCTGTGCATCCATTGTAACATTGATCTGTGCCTACATTTTCAAGAGGTTTAGAATTTGGCAACTGATCTGTGTTGGAGCTAGTGCACTATTGCTCTGTCAGAGATGCCCACAGTCCAGCAAACCTGGACAAATGTATAAAAATCCTAAATTTCAAAGGTGAAAAATAGCCTGACTATAATGACAAACTCTTTAATGGACTCAAAGAAGTGAAATGCCACCTAGGAAAGTTGTAGAAATGCTTTCTTTCAGGGCTTCTGGTGACTCTGATATTCATCTGTGAATGAATCTTTATGCTGCTTCAGAAAAGAGGATCATGCTGGATAATCCTGTGAGGTCTTCTCCAGCCCGGCATTTCCCTGGGGACCTTCTTTTATTGGCAGTTTAAAGTCTGAAGCGGCACTACACTCTCTGGACAAGTCCAGTGAAACAAAGGACAATCCTGCCACCAAAGCCCAGACTTGCAGGAGACAAGCTGAAAAAGCTGACCTCTGTTCCTCGGAGCTTCACCTAACAAGTGTGCTAGCGGGAAGTCTGCCTATTATCTGCCCTCCTTTGTTATTCTCAAAAATTTTTTTAAGACCAAAAGGAAACACCCTATCTATGAAGAGCTAAAAATTTACTGCTAAGTCAGTGAGTGCTTTAACAGTCAAACAAAAATATAACCATTACTGTTAGTCCAGTTACAGGAATACCAATACCCATTCTCCAAATTTATTTTAAAAAAATCCTGCTTAATGTCCCTAAAATTATTATACAGGAAAGCCTACAAATATGGACCCTTTTTCTTGGGTGTCATGCTTGTCCTTCCATGGTAGCTTGGCGAATGCAGGCTGACAGCTTCCTGCTCCTCGAGCAGTAGAGGCAGAAGATGTTATGACAAACCATCAGCATCCTGAGGTCCTCAGTGGGAGGAGGGTGATGCTCATGGTGAGGCCTTCTTCTCAGTTCTGGGACTGCTCATTTTCCTTCTGCTGGGCCCCCAGCCCACCCAGTCCCCCACACACAAAGAGCTATGGTTTGTCAGGCAGTGACTGGGGGAGGGAGGAGGGAAGGGTGTCACCCCTTCCCAGCGGGGCCATCCCAGAGCTGAAGCTGGAGCAGGGGAGGCAGCAGTCGCTGGCCCCAGCACAGGGATTAGACCAGCAACACCCAGCTCAGGAGACATCGAGGCTGAGCCCCTGCACTGCCAGGTCAGCACACAGCCGAGGGCAAACAATCTAAACTCATGGAATTTTACTTAATCTAATTTAGTGCCAATTTACATAAACTTTTAACTAGTGATTCAGACATTTAGGAATAAAGAAAAGAGGACAATGTACCAGTGGAAACAATTTTCTTCTGCTTTCCCCAGATTCAGCTTCAGTCCAACACCTCTCCTCCCTCTAGCACCTCTCCTCCACCCTTCCTCATCCCAGCTCCCTTGTTTTCAGCATGTATTACACTCAGGCCCTCCTAATCCCTAGGGTGAGGCAATGAGAGGTGCAAGAGGTTGGAGTCTGGCTATAATGGTTTCTTTCTGCCCCTCCTTGCTTCTTACTCGTTTTCCTCCACTGCTCCTTGCTTTTTACTGCCCCTCTGCTCATCCAGGGGCCTCAGTCCCTTCAGGGAAGGCCCTGTCCCAGTGTGGGTTACCCATGGCTGCAGTCCCTCAGGAGTGTCCCTTCTCTGGCATGGGTCACCCATGGGCCACAGTCCCCTCAGAGGTGCTCTTGCTCTGTCACAGAGCACGTCTTTCCAAGAGTGCATCTCCCGCTATGTCCCCAGCAAGTGTCCCCTTCCACACGTCTCCTCCTGTGTCTCCTCAGATGTGTCTTCACATAACTCCTCAGGTGAATCCACATGTATCTCCTGCCTCTGGCAGCTTCCACCCTTTCTTAAACACATCCGAGGACCATGCGCTCCTCTGACTGGCTGCAGTTTTGGGGCACAGTGTGGTGTTTCCAGCTGCTGCCGAACTATCTGGAACTGGCCCAGGCAGTTCCTGCCTCCTCCTACACAGGTCACCCTGCGGCCCCAGCTGCACATACCCCACCAAGTATGCCCAAAGCAACTTTTCATGGGAAAATTAATGTTCAAGACAAGCCTACATGTCCTAAGAAAAAGAAATGGGCTTTCAGGAGACATCGTGGGCTAGGAATTGTCTTTGAGATAATGTGCAGGCTTTGGCTGGGGTAGAGTTAATTTTCTTTATAGTAGCTAGTATGGGGCTGTGTTTTGGATTTGTGCTGGAAACAGTGTTGATAACACAGGAATGTTTTTGTTACTGCTGAGCAGTGCTTACACAGAGTCAAGGCCTTTTCTGCTTCTCACACCACCCCACCAGCGAGTAGGGTGGGGGTGCACAAGAAGTTGGGAAGGGACATAGCTGGGACAGCTGACCCCAACTGACCAAAGGGATATTCCATACCATATGACATCATGCTCAACATATAAAGCTGGGGGAAGAAGGAAAGGGGGGATGTTAGGAGTTAGGGCATTTTTTTCTTCCCATGTAACTGGTACACATGATGGAGCCCTGCTTTTCTGGAGATGGCTGAACACCTGCCTGCCCATGGGGAGTAGTGAATTAATTCCTTGTTTTGCTTTGTTTGCGTGCACGGCTTTTGCTTTACTTATTAAACTGTTTTTATCTCAACCCATGAGTTTTCTCACTTTTACCCTTCCGATTCTCTCCCCCATCCCAGCCGGGGGGAGTGAGCGAGCGGCTGCGTGGTGCTTAGTTGCCGGCTGGGGTTGAACCATGACAGATAGGAAAAGGGTCCTCTGTGTGGGCCACATGAGCCTGCTCTGAACATAGAAATCAAATGGTTCCCAGACAAAATTGATTTCAGCTCTGAAGATGAAGGACTGAGGACTGAAAGTGAGATTAAGGCTGACAGAGCAAAGTTCCTTTAGCAAACTGTGATTTACATTTTTTACTGTTCTTTAAAGCTCTGGGAGACATTCCACTGTTACAGTGAACACTCTGTGAATTCCTTCTTCAAATATTGCAAATATTTGGCATGACATCTTTAATTAGTCAGTCTTTATAGACTGAGCAGTACATGCATTTGAAACTGGCAATAGCATAGCTTATTATCAAAAAAAAAAATGTATCTGTTACTAATGCCCATGTACATTCCTTAAAAGAAGATTAATCCTTTAGAATGGTAAAAGGCTATATAATTAGGAGTAATGGAATCTAATTAGGAGGAAAAAATCAAGGAATCAGCAAATATCCCTGACACTGACATCTATTTGGCTGGGGAATGGCATCTCAAGGAAAATGATGCGCACTCCATCTTTTTGTTCATCTTTTGCATTTAAATGCCCAGAACTTCAATAAATGTTCAATATAAAGCAACCCTGAACCGAGAGTGTTACAGCCTTACTTCATCTAACTTCTGTTTTTATATCATATTTCTTGAATTCAAAAAAGAGAGGTTTTCACATAAACCATACAAGCCATTATTTATATTCTCAATACAAGCCGTTACTTATATTCTCCATATAGATTAGACTACAGTCAGAAAGAAATAGTTATAGATATCTACAGCAATTTAAGGCCTTTTTGCATTGATTTATTGATGGCTACTCGAGACTTCAGCTGCACTAAAAGATGCAAATTTCCACCTGAGGTTGCATTCATTGCTTTCAAATCACCAAGTATATTCCATCAATATTTACGGATATTGGCTCCAGAAGAATAAAAAAACACAACGTAAGCATCGAATGGGTCCAAATCGAAAGCTGCACTAGAATATACCTTCCTTTTGGCATACACTGAAATAATCATTTGTTGTTGCTATAAACTAAAGCTGTGTCAGTCAATCAGTTTCTTCAATGACTGCCTCCGATCTGCTGGCAATTTTTTAGAAATGGGTGGCTTCAGCCACGCACAAGGGACAATCTGTGCTCAGTATCTCACCAATTTATTCTCACACATAGTCAATGAGGCAAGTGATTTTCCTGCTGGGTTAATGACCTCTGATTGTGCTGTTCCTACAGTTTCACTAGCCTGGCCTCACACCATGCATTGGTCCAATACAGATGCTGTCAAGATAAGGAATCCAGGTTATAGTCAGCATTTGTTTTGGTGAAAATAAACTAGGATATTTTAAAAGGGAATAATAGGAAGAAACATACCACTTATAAAGTGCTGTTGAAGAAGAAAGGGCAATTTTAAATTTATTTTAATAAGCAAGATGGTCTTCAAGGGTCAAGTCTTCCCGTGCTAACATAAGTAGGCTGGAGAGCAGAGAACACGGTCTGCCGTCTCTGTAGGTTGGCAGTGGGTTCTCTCTCCTTGACCCTGCTTTGCTTCTGTGCAGACCTATAGTTTTGCAGGGACAAGTATTTCACCGTAAACAGAAGAAAAGGAAAAAAAAAAAAGAAAAAAAATAACCTATGTCATGAATCAATGTCTGGTAAAATTAAATACTGAACTTCAGATTTTATAGCCATTTTATATTTCCCATAGCCTCATTTGAGCAGAGGAAAGCCATTTTGGTTGAAAGCTCATGGAGAAGAACAAAGTTATTTGAAAGTCATTGATCAGCAGTAAAATCCTTTCTTAGTCTGAAAATGAGGATTTATTTCCAATAAGAATACCCTTAATTTTATCAAGAGATCATTGTGCAGAATCTGTGGCAAATGCAACATGATTCTGTAAGAAAGACCTTGAAATCGAAAGGCACATCTATAAGTCAACAGGCTTCAGTTAGAAATCTGTTATAATTAGAGCTGATTGAGGAAGACAATTCATATTTATAGGCTGAGACTTATTAAGCTTAGTATTTTCACACCTTGGTTCAATAACCAGTTCCACGAGTCACCTTGAAACACCTTGGAAAATATGCCATACACATCAAATGGCAATACAAGTAATGGTATGCTTACTTACAAAAAATGAAGTGGTTCTCAGGGACTTACCGAGCACTTCAGAAAAACAGAAGAGAATGTTTCTATACAACCACAGTAAATTATCATCTTTATTATTCCACCAGCATTTTTTTCCCTTTACCTGGTCTTAATCCAGCCTGTGTATTAATTAATCACCATTATATAAATCTTAAATCACATTGCAGGGTACTTAGGATTCAGCCCATTGGTTAGTAATTAACCTACCTTGCCTTTAGTCATAAACCTTTACATCGCAGCCCTGCTTTTGACATGTGAATCAACAAGTCTGAAAGACTGAAACTCAGTTCAGATTAATAGCTGACAAAATATGACAGATTTTTCCATTTAAAAACACCCCTTACTCTCTGAAACTTACTGCTTTCTCCAAGGGAGATTAACATGACACAAAACTATGACTTAATGCACCATTAAATTTAAGATTTCACACACAAACTACAGTGATAAGATTCCTATTGATTTGCCACCTCTTGCAACCCGGTATGTTCGGCATATTCCTGCCAGGAAAGCTCTGTAGGTTTCTGCTGATCCTTTAGGGTAACTCAAGGCAACCTTCTGCATCTCCTATTTGCTTCTGTGGGTACAACCTGTCAGTTTAAGAAAGAAAGGAGCACTGAGCATGTGCATTACATCCTTTCAGGTAAACAGTGGACTCATGTTCTCACTCGTGACGTGTCTCGACCATCCCTCTGGACTCTGAGCATCTCTGGGACCACCTTTGGGCCTGCAGGGTAGAGCCAAGGTAAGGTTCAGATTGGACCATTTCCATTCCACCTTGCCACATATCTAGTGACTGCATTTGCACCATTCCCTCCACCTAGGACGGAGCTGGCTAGATGCTCTTACCAGGCTATGGCTTCTTACTTCCTTTCCAGAAACCTCTCACTTCTGGTAGCACCAAAAATTGTTCTTCCCTGCTTCCTTCCTTTTTGGCATGAGGCTGACCTTCCCCAAGACAGGCTGAGCCATTTCACTGTTCATTTATACACACTTTGAGGACTCGGTAGTGTGCAAGCAGCACCTGGCAGATTTTAGTAAGGCAGTAGTGGGAGCAGACAGAGCTGCATATGCAACTACTAGCAATTGATGTAAGGAATAATCATACCCATTTATGCAGTAGGGGCCAGAACTGAAATGGAAACAATTATTTTCCCTAGGCCACCTCTTTTTGTTCCCTCCCAGAATAGGATTCTGAGAAGCACTCATTAAACAAAAGAGGGACGAAAAGTAAGTATACATGGAAAAGAAAGGGAGGGAGAGACGGGATTTAGGAAAAGAAATGGAGCTTCAGCTCAAGGCATTTGGTAGATGTCACAGCAGCAACCCCTAAACAAGGCAAAATCAAAGCATAATCACCAATATTTTAATGATATTTCTGAAACTAGAAATTTTGGGGAGCTATGTGCATCTGGATGAAACACTCGTCTCTTTCTTGATTAGTCAAACCTCAGAAAGAGATCTGTGGGCCATTTAAATCACTAATATATGAATTGCATTTAATTCCCGGTTGACTACAAGCAATTGATTTGGTTTCATTACAGTGAAATTACTAAGATTATTTTAAAAAAAAAAAAAAGAGTATGAGAAGATTTCTTTGGCTCCTGCACAGATATTAGGGGGAAAATAAGGGCATAACAGCCTACAAGCAATTACTATCTTACCAAATTTCTCCTAAATTGAAATATTTTAAGAACAAAATAAATGCTCACACAACTAGGGACATTTCCACAAGCTTAGAATGACCTTAAAACAAGATCATGTCTAAGTGTATTTATTTGACTATGTCCCTTTAAAAGAAAAAAAGTCTAATGCTGTGAAATAGGAGGTCATTAGATCATTGCTTAGACCAGATTTTTGGACTCTTTACTGATATTTTCCACCTCCCACAGCCTCATTATGAGACTGGCAAGGTTCTTGCTTATTTTTTCTCATTCCTTGTGGAATATATAGATTTCAGATCATTTTTATCCTGTACTTAACTTTCTTCCCATGTTGGAATTAATTATTATTTTTACACACTTGAAAAACTACCACCTCAGATTTACCCATTTAAAGTAATTACCTTCAGTATGATTAATAAATGAGTACATTACTGACATGTGGAGGTGGTTTTGTTTATTTTATATTCTTTGCCTGACCAGCAGTAGCATAATAGCAGGAATATTAAAAAGCAACAGGGAACTATCACCCTACTTTTACAGGACAAGCAAGTATTCTTATGTAAAAAGAGGAAACTTTCCCTGGAGGAAAAGCATGTTGTTGGCAAGGCATTGAGCTGTGACTCAGGGTATCAAAAGTCATTTCCCTGTTCCGCCACACATTTCCTCTGTTATGTTGTACAAGACTTCTTAGGCTGTATGCCTGAGCAAAAGATAAAAATACCTTCCTTCCTTTGACTGCTGTCATGACTATTTATCATATGCTTTTCAAGGAAAAAATATTTCACCTCTTTGCGCATGTCTGTGAAGGGAGAGACTGAGCTGCCAGGCAGGCAGACATAGCCTATAGTTCTCCCTCTGCTCATCACAAGAGGAACATGAGATCCGAAATTCACTGCTCAGCTAAGTAGCACTCAGTGAACACTAGCCAGTCTCCCAAGCTTTTTGACCAGGCATGTTAGATGACCACCGAGTACTCCCTACAGAGTGTTATGGTAGATTTCAGAGCAGAGTTCATACAGATTTCTGCCATTTGGAATACTTAACCAACAAACTGATGATTCTCATAAAGAAGTTCTTTTTCTTCATATTGCCACAATTAAGCCTAATACTGTGTTTTTCCAAAATACCCCAGGGAAAAATAACAATGATTAATTTTTAGGAAGCCATGTATTTTACGATGTGGTTTTCCTCTAATTACATATAGATACAGCTTTAGCTATAGATACAGATATGCTTCTCAAATGCAGGCTTATTGTTGCTGTCAATTTCACAAGTTGAAATGAAGGCTTGCTCTAATAGTTAAGATTAAATTCAGAATTTTCCAATTTAAATTATATTTAAGCTAAAGAATACAGTCAGACACTGTAACAATTAGTCAGAAATACTATTTTTGGCTTGTTTTCTTAAGGTGCCTACTAAAAGAGGTGTCTTTACAGAAAGTATGGAATTTCACATGACACCAGATAGTCTAAATCTGGAACTGAAAAATAAGATTAGGAAACATAGTTCTAGCTGAAAAGTCTTTCTTTTTTTGCTAGGGGTCAACCTCTGCTGATTCTAACAATGTCAGAATATGATCCTGTCATGGTTTAAAACCCGCTGGCAACTAAGCACCACACAGCCGCTCGCTCACTCTCCCCCGGGTGGGGCGGGGGAGAGAATCGGAAGGGTAAAAGTGAGAAAACTCGTGGGTTGAGATAAAGACAGTTTAATTGGGAAAGCAAAAGCCGCGCACGCAAGCAAAGCAAAACAAGGAATTCCTTCACTACTCCCCATGGGCAGGCAGGTTTCAACCATCTCCAGGAAAGCAGGGCTCCATCACGCGTAATGGTTACTTGGGAAGACAAGCGCCATCACCCCGAACGTCCCCCACTTCCTTCTTCTTCCCCCAGCTTTATATGCTGAGCATGACATCATATGGTATGGAATACCCCATTGGCCAGCTGGCCTAGCTGTCCTGGCTATGCTCCCTCCCAGCTTCTTGTGCACCTCACAGAGCATGTGAGCTGAAAAGTCCTTGGGACGTAGACTACCTAGCAACAACTAAAAATATTAGTGTGTTATCAACATTCTTCTTATACTAAATCCAAAACATAGCACTATACCAACTACTAGAAAGAAAATTAATTCTATCCCAGCCAAAACCAGGACAGATCCAGAAAGGCAAAGTAAGATTCAACTCCAGACTAAGACACCTACCTTGGGTAGCTACATGAGAGTGTCTGCAGGTGTCTAAGTTCCTACTATAATTATTGAAATCTACCCAGTACAGTCAGTGGTGGCTCAGGAATAGAATCATAGAATCATTAAGGTTGGAAGAGACCTCTAAGATCATCAAGTCCAACCGTCAACCCAACACCACCATGCCCACTAGAATCATAGAATCATAGAATCATAGAATCATTAAGGTTGGAAAAGACCTCTAAGATCATCGAGTCCAACCATCAACCCAGCACCCATGCCCACTAAACCATGTCC